>CAXITT010000203.1:1037511-1058943 GCA_964033795.1 Lymnaea stagnalis
ATTTTAGTTACATTCAGGTCTTCAACAAATAAGGAAGTCATGTTAAAGGTGTAATCATTTTAGTTACATTCAGGTCTTCAACAAATAAGGAAGTCATGTTAAAGGTGTAATCATTTTAGTTACATTCAGGTCTTCAACAAATAAGGAAGTCATGTTAAAGGTGTAATCATTTTAGTTACATTCAGGTCTTCAAAAAATAAGGAAGTCATGTTAAAGGTGTAATCATTTTAGTTACATTCAGGTCTTCAACAAATAAGGAAGTCATGTTAAAGGTGTAATCATTTTAGTTACATTCAGGTCTTCAACAAATAAGGAAGTCATGTTAAAGGTGTAATCATTTTAGTTTTCAAAGTGGCTATTCGGACCCGGTCCCGTTAGCCAAAATTGCTATTCGGACCCGACTGATCACGTGGGGTCCATTTTCCGTTGATCATGTGACGGTCACACCGCAGCAAAAATGTCCCATTGGCCTGGTTTTAAGATATGCCTAATAAAGAAGATCTTGTGTGGTCTTGTGGTAGAGTGGCCGCTTGGCTATATTATATATTTTGTGGATCAATTCCCAGTATGGGATCAATTTTATTTTTTCCCCATTTTAATTAAAAATATTTTATATTATCTTTATATTATCATTAGCAACAGTAGCTTTATGAGATGTTTTTAAATATTTTGTAGCAATTTAAGCAATTTAAAATAAAATATTTTACTTTGAATGGTTGCCTACTCCACACTGGCCCCTAATTTATTTTACAGATTACTGGTACACAAACTCAAATAACAAACGAAACAAAAATGTTGACAAGCCACTTTCACTTGAGTTTTTTTTTATTATTAAGCTTTTAATCATGTGCCTGTGTTTTACACCCAGTAGCCAGGTATGGTTGAAAAAAAAGGACTAGCCCTTCAAAATAATAAGTCTATTTCTCATGCTTTATGCAATTGCATCCTCCAAGATGTTCATTCCAACTATCTTTTGAATTAAGTTAAGTATGCGAAAGATTATTGAGAGGAGATTTGAGTTACGAGTGAGTTATCAGGAAAAACAGTCGGTGTTCAGGTTATTGCTCCCAGTGCCAGCGAAAAGGTGTGGTTTTGTTCTGATTAAGCCAAGCTCTCTTTAGAGGAATAGTTGAATTTAATTCATTTTGAATGAAATTTTCATTTAGATTACCTAATTATTCCATAAAGTACTGTGTAATTAAATCTTTTTCTTTTAACTTAAATAATACAGATAAATCTAAATTAATGAAGGATTTAATCTTAATAAAATAGTAGTTACTATCCTAGTATCTCATTTGTATTTACTTAGTTTACATGTTTTAATAATTGTAAAGCGCTTAGAGCTTTATGATAAGCGCTATATAAAAATGCCTAAATAAATAAATAAATAAATAATAGATTACCTAATTATTCCATAAAGTACTGTGTAATTAAATCTTTTTCTTTTAACTTAAATAATACAGATGAATCTAAATTAATGAAGGATTTAATCTTAATAATTACATTAATATTATTACTTTTCTAAAGTTCTAATGAAATTAAGTGTATCTCTTTTTATCTTGATTACTAGATATAAATAACAACCTTGATCTACGAACATGGCTAAATATGAAAGAAATTAGAAAAAAAAAAACACTAAAAAAAAAAACAATCAAAGCAAAAAGAAAAAGAATAAAACTATGAATCCGGGTCCGAAGCCATTTAATCTATACGGAACCACTCTGGGTCCGAATAGCCATTTATTCTACAGGGACTCGGGTCCGAATAGCAGCATCCTTTAATTTTATACTATTGTGACGCCTGTCAAACTTTTCAAAAAATATTTCACTACCTGTATTGATATTTTGAAATTGAATATAAACTTTTTTTGACATTCTATTTTTGCCAATACCTTTTGTGCACAATTATAATGCAAATACATTGGATATTCTTGCTTTAATATTTTCAGCACAATTATAACACGAATACATTGGATATTCTTGCTCGGTGTCCTGTTGCCCCTGTTCCAGTATTTGCATTTGCACAAGGTAAATCTGGTACACTAAATTAAAACTGAAATTCTACTTTTCTTATTGCTGAAAACTAAAAATGTCCTAATAGTAAAAATGAAATTTCTTGTTTGTTAGAATAGAAAACGAGACCTATTTTTTCATATAGGCCGCAATGATGGTTGCAGTTAGTTCTGTATTGTGAAAGAAGGCTTCATATCATTAGTTTAAAACTTACACGATTTTTGTTACTGCCGTGGCTAATATCATATACTCCAACCCCACCCCTCTCAATCCCCCCCCCCCCTTTGCCATCGCGCCCCCCCCTCATTTGTCATATTTTTCTCCTTCTGCAGACACAAACACCCCAGCTACCTTACCCACCACCCCTATGCACCATCAGGTCCATGCTCCCCACCCAACCCCGGCCCCCATAAAGCCAAACAGCCCAACAGCTCACCCGTCTTCGCCCCAACCCGGAAATCCTCAACAGTTCCACAGTGTTCATCAACCGAAACCGCAGATACCACGATCAGCATCAACACCTTCGGCAACACATTCCCGTGCCCCCGTGACATCATCTGCAGTTGACGATGATGACTTTGCTGATTTCCAAGCCGCGGCTCCGGTATCGAATGTAGGAAAAGGTAAGGGCGGTGTGCCTCCTGTCGGCCGTTGTTACTTTATTTTCTGTCTTTGGGTGTTTTAACCCTATCATTTTTAATGGAAGACCAAGTATACCCACCTGTAGATGTTATTGGACCCCGGTGTGGTTTTTATGTTATACTTGATGCTTTTTTTAAATAGAGTTTTGTGGAGAATATTTCAGTAGTAAAAAAAAAAATGAAATATGCATATTTCTAGGTTCATATATTATCAAAATTTTCTTTTATTTACTGAATTTATTGCTTGAAAATAATGATTAATTCTTTTTACTTGATAAATTCAATCTATATTTAGAAATGGAAGTGGTGGTTGTCATTAAGCTTTGTAAATGTTTTTATCCTTGTAAAAGCACCCCCCCCCCGTCCCGGCTATTTATTATTTTATATCCCAACTAAAATTAAGCTTTCAAGTTGCTTTCGATAGACATAACTGTGCATGTTTATATTCTCAACTAAACCATCTGGGATTGTTTCTATTCACTAAAACCTCGAGTTTGCTTTATTATTGAAAACTGTCTTTCATAAAAATGACGTAAGCAGAAAGTATGTGTGAGATGACTGTCCAGCAGGAGACTGTTATGAGTTGCTGAGATCCCTGTGAAAACAATATAGATTTCTGAGCAGCTTTTTTGTTTAATATCTTCCCTTCACCAAATACTATTTGAGAATCATTTTTTTAAATTTAAAACTTTTAAAAAAAAGTTAAATTCAACTTTTCAAGATAATTGATTTTTTTTTGTTTTTAATCTTGTGTCAAGAAAAGTTACATGGTATACACCCACTGGAATAGAATATTTTTGAAAGCATTCACGCTTTGTAAATAACTTGTGTGAACCTGACCTCTGTATACTTAATTATTCACCATCTTCCTTTTTATATATATATATGTGATATTAAAGAAACAGTTCGTGCCGTCTGACTTTTCTCATGATAACCCTTGGCCTCAGGGGAGTTTTTATTATGATAGCTCTATTCAAAGATCTCGGTTTTGTTTTTCAGGGCACAGATTTTTTTTGTCTAAACTTGCAATATGGAGCACATTAGTAAACTATGAGCAAAAAAACTGTTCCTCGTGGCCATTATGATTCATTTTCTTTGACTTCTACTTGAACCCATCACATAGATTTTTTTTGTCTAAACTTGCAATATGGAGCACATTAGTAAACTATGAGCAAAAAAACTGTTCCTCGTGGCCATTATGATTCATTTTCTTTGACTTCTACTTGAACCCATCACATAGATTTTTAAAAAAAATTCTCCCTCTGATTTAAGACTGCACATCACATCATTTTAAACCCAACCACAAAATCATTGATTTCTTAAACCATAACATCCTTGATTTATAGATGAAGCTTTCGGAGAATTTATCGGTGGCGGTGGCAGTACCGTCGGGGGTGTCGGAACCGGTGGCTTTAGCTTCTCATCTCCAGTCACATCATCCGCACACCACATCCATCTGGGTAACGGCTCACTCACCACTGGTGTCCCTCTCCACAATCCATTACAACAACAACCCCCATCACAACAGCAGCCACCGCAGCAACAGCCGACAAAGCTGTCTTTAGCATCTCTGCCCGTTGATGATAAGTACGGGACGAACGTCCGTTCTTTCTTCTGCAGCAGCGACTCGTCAACAGGCAAGTTTGGTTGCTGTCATCTGCTCGGTGGCTTTGTAGCGGCAAATGTGTGCGCATTCCTCCTTCAGTATCTGTCTGTGCTAGATTCGTGCTGCCAGTTGGACCAGCGACAAGTCTTTACATGTGCTTGCTTGAGTCGCTTACCTCTCTTAGATAGGCATGCAGTGTAGAAGAGCTTACATAACTGTGCTTTAGTTTTTCTTTGATATTCGTATTATATATAACAACATAGTCACTGGACCGAAGTCAGTACCTAGAATTAAAATAGCTGCCAAGCTGGTTTTTTCTCTCTCTATTTTACTTTGGAACAAAATTATGTTCAATTTACCACATTTTCTTCTTTTTGTGTTTTTGTGGCCCTTTTCTCATTAGGACTTTGTTTAGAGTAGAGTATAAAATATTGGTTCATGATCTTTCATCAATGGGTCACAATAAAATGATCAAATTAGAAGGGGGACAATTTCACCAGAATAATGTGCATAAACCTTCATTGTTAATGAGTTTCTGGGAAGCATTGTGTACAATTTTACATATACATTGTGAAAAATAATATAATTCTTTTGAGAGAACAATTTATAATAGCTAACATCTATTGTAATACTTTGGTGGCCATGTAAAATACTGTACGGTGCACAGCTCATGCAACACTTCCGAAGTGTTAATTAATGTTAAGTGAAGTCATTTTATAATGTTTAGTTGCCTCCCTAACATTTTCCATGTGAGTTAACTGATCGCCCGCACTTTGTCATTTGTCCCCCCGCCCCCTCTTCCCCTCCACCCCCCTTTCTTATGGTGTATCTCTATCAAATGTGCCAGTAACTATCTGTGCTAGAGATTTGAAAGAATGTCTAAAAGACGTCACAATGTTTTTGTTTAATTGGGGGGATCATTAGCGATACTTGAAGCTGGAATTTCATGGTTGTCTCCCTGTATGCCTGTGATTCATTTTTCCTGGGCCTAGTATTCCTGTTAAGTTACTTAATGATTCAGATGTGGGGGGGGGGGAGGGGGGGGGTAATTTATTGGGGGAAAATCATTAAGAAAACAATCCAATGATGTACACAATTCTTTTATGTTGCTAATCTTAGTGGATAGATTAGAGATCTTGCCCATGTGGCTAAGATGTGGGGGGGGGGAGGGGGGGGGTAATTTATTGGGGGAAAATCATTAAGAAAACAATCCAATGATGTACACAATTCTTTTATGTTGCTAATCTTAGTGGATAGATTAGAGATCTTGCCCATGTGGCTAATCTTAGTGGATAGATTAGAGATCTTGTCCATGTGGCTATCTTGTTCATATATAACCATATATATAAATACAATTAATGTTAAACCTAATCAAAATAGACAAAATACAAGTAATGTTAAACCTAATCAAAATAGACCAAATACAAGTAATGTTAAACCTAATCAAAATAGACCAAATACAAGTAATGTTAAACCTAATCAAAATATACAAAATTCAAGTAATGTTAAACCTAATCAAAATAGACAAAATACAAGTAGTGTTAAACCTAATCAAAATAGATAAAATACAAGTAATGTTAAACCTAATCAAAATAGACAAAATACAAGTAATGTTAAACTACAGTCATGTCATCCGCACACCATATCCAAACTTAAACAAAATGCAATTTTTGCCTGGGCTATTATGACTCCAACTTATGTAAAGTAAACTGCATTCAGAAGTTTTGAACCTAACTGAAAGAGCTAAATAATCAATAGCTATAACCCCTTCCTACAACTTGGGGTGCTTATAGCTCACTCTTGCAATCAATTGGTTTTTAAAATTACAGCATTAAAAATGGATGGGTTTGAAATGACAATGCTCTGGTGCCTAGATTTTATTCTAAAAATTAAGCTTATTTAAATTAACCTTGGTAAAAGAAATCTCTTCTCCTTATGTAGGATTAATTTTTGTACAATGGAGTAAATTTTTTACAACTCTACTGTGTTGATGAGTTCATTGAACCATTGCTGTAGCCTAATCATACCACTAAACATGTATTTAAATTTCTTGTTTTTTTGTGTTCCTCAAGCTTTCTTTATAATGTCACTGAGTAGCAGAATTGATTTTTGTTTTCTCATTGTACATTTATTTTTACTTCCTTATTCTCCCAAGTAGCTCCCATTGTATCGCATGCTACTCAAACAGCCAATCAGCTCATTGCTTCATTAATCGTGCCTTACTCTCCAAGTAGCTCCCATTGTATCACATGTTACTCCAACAGCCAATCAGCTCATTGTTTAATTAGTCTTGCCCTCATTTTCTCAAAGTTTTCCTCCTTGTGTCTGTGTGTGATTGATCCTTAATTTATATATGCCACGGGATGGGGGGGGTTGTGATTTCATTTTTTAAAAAAATAATAAAAATCTTTCAATGGACTAAGTGTATGCAGTTACATATTGGGTCTTGGTTGAACATATGTTAATATTGACAGCTTGTATTTGTGGACTGTTGAGGGAGTAATATAGTTGGATTTGCATGGCAAGTCACGTCACCTGTTTTCTCTTTACAGTAAATTTAATTTATGATCATTACTCTTTTTTTTACTTTTAATTACAATAGAAAATGTATTTTGAGATAAACGTTTTGACATCCTTTGTTACAAAATGCACGAAATTAGCAACAAAAAAAAAATTAAAAATTAAAAATTAAAAAATCAAGTTCCAAGTTTGTCTCTTTAAAGCCACTGAAATGCCGGAGGTAAAGCCTTGTAAGCATGTTCTAAGCTAGAAACTAGACTACACACCGATATTGCTATGAACAGTTTAAATTAATTTCTCAATAACAAATGTTTGTATTTATGTCCCTTTTTAAACAATGGTGTTACAGGTCATACGTCGCCGAGTTTTGAGGATGACGATTTCACAGACGGCCAGGACAGCCTCAGTCAAGTGTCCACCTCTGAGCAGTCAGAAAATGAGGACTTGCGTAACTTTGAATCCTACGTAGAAGAATTCCACCAGAAGAAAGAACTTCCTGACGGCAGTCCACTGCACTGCCCGTTCCCAAATTTGCAACAAAATCAAAACTTAAAACATGCCAAGGCGCCGCAGATGGCATCTCTTCCTAATATTTCAGCATTGGGCTCCATGGTCTCTGGGGCTCCGGTCGACTTCAAGACAGCTCAAAAGTTCAATGCCGCCCCTGCAAATCCCGGTTTAGCCAATTTCAATATGGCCGCAGTGTCTTCCAAGCTGTCTGCAAATCTGGCAGCCACATCTCCAACAAGAGCGACCCAAGATGATGACTTCACGGATTTTAAATCCGCATCTCATCTCGCACCCGCATCGTCTGCATCTGTAGACGGCTCCTTAATTGGAGATGAAGACAAATATGGGGCTCTGCGTGTCCTCACTCTAGACAACCTCACACAGCCTTCACTGTTTGAGCAACCAGCCAAAGAAACCACGTCACCCTTGAGGAGTGAGTCTGCTGCTGAAGAGAGTGACGAGTGGGCAGATTTCTCTGCGGCCGCTCCCATCGGCAATGATGGCTCTTCATCATTTGCGACTCCAGGAGCACCTGCCAGTAAAAAAGACGACATACTTAAACTGTTCAGCTCAGATCCAATCTGTAAAAGTCCAATAACATTCTCTGGCGGGAACTCTTCTGAAGTCACCAGTGAAGGAGGAAGTAAAAATGGTATAATTAGCGATCTTAAGGGTATCCTTTTTTTTTTCCTGTCGTCGTTGTCTGAACATTTCTGTAGCGTTTTTATGAACATGATGTGCTTTTATTTAAGATTCATTTATCATCCTAACACCGATGTCACCCTTAGACGTTCCGTCTTCTTAGGTTGCTTCTTTTTACCATCGTCAGTGCACTTTGTTTAGTTCCCTGCAGGTTCCCATAGCGAAGTTTCACAAAGATTCATTTGCCATCATCATTAGTTTTCTGTGGGACAGTAATGGGAGGGGGGGGGGGGGGCAAACCTTGGCACAGGTTTTGATATTTTTTAAAGATATTTAGATAAGTAGCAGAAATAAGAAAGTTGTGTGAGAATATTGTAAAAATGCTCGACCAATAGAATCCACTAACATCAGGGTTAGAGAAAAGTTCACCACTAACATCAGGGTTTGAGAACAGCTCACCACTAACATCAGGGTTTGAGAGCTGTTCACCACTAACATCAGGGTTTGAGAACAGCTCACCACTAACATCAGGGTTTGAGAACAGTTCATGTTGGGAAAAAAAAACTCATCTATTAAAGTGTAAAAAAAACATGATTGATCATTCTGCTAAAAGTTTGAAATTTGCTAAATAAGTTTTGCAGTTCTTCTTTATTTTTGATGGCCTACGATCAATCAATTGATCATTCTGGCTCCTCTGGTTTATTTAATCTGTAAAATTCCTCAGTGAAATACTCTCTGAACATGTAATAAAATTTTTATTTTTTAAAATTCTAAAAGTAAAGAGCTACTATCAGTTTTGTTAGAATAGAACCAACAATTAACGCTGTCCCTTAATCTAATGTTAGTGTTGTTAGAATAGAGTCGACTATTTACAATGTCCCTTAACCTAATAGTAGGGTTGTTAGAATAGAGCAGACTATTTACATTGTCCTGTACCCTAATATTAGTGTTGTAAAGTTTATAATTTTCCTTGGTCGATTTCTGTTATGCTGGCCGACAAACAAACACACAGTCTCCCTGTTTTAATATTTTGATTTTTTTGTGTTCTTTAAAGGTTCTTTATTTGGAGATGACCTCAGTGCTGTCTCTACCCCATGCAGGAGCAAAGGTCCTGACACAGGCTCTGTAGGAGATCAGCTGTCATCCAGCAGCTTCTCTGAACATGACTCCGCCGTGCCTGGCTCAAATTGGGGCCCGGAGACTTCGAAAACTGATGACAACTGGGCCAGCTTTGGTGGGCTCGACGACGCGGCCCTCGACCGAGTCTACGAACAACCCGGGTACTTTAATGATGGCAAAGTTAACAAGCTCGGCCCTGTGGGTGAGGCCACAACCGCTGGCCCGTTCAGTCCCACAAGAGTAGTTACCCCTGTCCACGGTGGCACCAATGACCAGTCGAGTGTCGAATGGGGCAGTTTCCCGAGAAGCCCCTCCTCGGCCAGCAGTAACACGTCTGTCGGAAATACAGTTCACCAACAAAGCCACGGCGGTTGGAAGGCGGGCAATATCACGCTGCCTGCACCGGCAGGTCAACACGCAGATGAAGATGACGAGTGGAGCCATTTTAGCAGTGCTGATGTTCCCGCCGACGTGCCGGTGAAGACCGATCAGAGCGATGAGGAAGCGGTTGCCCCTGGTGAGGCCAAGTTTGTGACCATCAAGAAACAAAACCTGGGCACCAATGAAATCATGGGGCTGTTTAAAGTTCGCGATGACCCTGCCACCCTCTCCAGCTACCAGCTGCCACCCCAGGTGTCGACCAGCAAAGTGCCTGCCAGGTGTGTATTCTAATTTGTGTGGGTGTTCCCAGGCGTGGATGCTAATTTGTGTAGGTGTTGACAATTTTATTTATTAGCTCAAAATAAATTCAGTATTCTTAACATTAAATTAAGAAACATTTAATTTTAAATCAAGGACTTCTCCCAACTTCTCATGCAAAAAGTCCAAATGGATTTTGTCAGAGAGAAGAAATGTCAAGTGATTGATTGAGTTTTAAAGAGTAATCTGTTGGGTCTCAGATTTGATCTGCTCAATGCATCCGGCAAAGTAAGCAAGAGGACACAACCATGGAAGCAAGGGAGGGCAAAATGACAGCACAATTACAATACCTGGGTTGGATGTTTAAACCATCGCAACTTATTCCATTGAAATTCCCAAAAACAATTATTGATTATTGATCTGATGTACCTTTGGTTAGGACTGTGGCGCATTGGTGATGTTGTCTTCCTCTCGAGCAAGAGACTGTGTCCAGCCATCAGTAAATGGCCAGGTGGAATGGTCCGAGTAGCCTATTTAGTCGACTGATCTTGTTGGGGAAGCAAATTCTGGGTAAAAAAAAATCAACTCAACACCACCATAGTCAAAAGACAGCAGCCCAACAGGCATATAATTTTAAAATCATAAATCTGTGCAAATTTTGTAAATTTAAAAATAAAAATAAATCTTGTGTTCAAATGAACTGACAGGTAAGAACTTCAGCTGAACTGCTAACTTGTTTTGTCTCATCAGGAGCAGCCACCATCACACAGGAAGCGCAAGTAACCACAACCACCGGATGCCGTCGGATGAAGACATGGGGCCCCCGCCCCTGGACTACAGCCACGATGAGGATGACGATGATCACACATTTGCCAGGGGCTACGACTTTGACGATTCCATCCATCAAGGACCCCCGGTCACCATCTACAGTCCTTTCGGCATGACCCACTCTAGTCCAATCTACGGCACTTCTGGAGGCATGAGGAAATGTAAGTCTGTTTACCAATGTTAGAAATGTACATGTCACATATGTAATCTTAGACATTTTATTTATTTGTAATAAAGGATGCCAAAATCAATTTCAAAGACAAAAATACTTTTCTTTGTGGCCCACAGTTCAAAAAGTTAAAAGGCTCTAAAAAAACAAAAAACTAAAAAGATCAATTTCAAATTATCTAACTTTAGAATTAAATATAATCATCTCATTTTTGGATCAGACAAAATAGAGAGAAAGAAATCTTCAGAAAATACTTTTGTGTTCGTAAGACTTTGGAATATGCTGAAAGAATTCAGTCCAATCTCTTACTCTTATCATTTTGGAAAATACTCTTTCTCTCCAGTTAGCTACTTTGATGTCAATAAAGCCAAACATGTGTGTGTAATGGAAATACTCTTTCTCTCCAGTTAGCTACTTTGATGTCAATAAAGCCAAACGTGTGTGTGTAATGGAAATACTCTTTCTCTCCAGTTAGCTACTTTGATGTCAATAAAGCCAAACGTGTGTGTGTAATGGAAATACTCTTTCTCTCCAGTTAGCTAGCTACTTTGATGTCAATAAAGCCAAACGTGTGTGTGTAATGGAAATACTCTTTCTCTCCAGTTAGCTACTTTGATGTCAATAAAGCCAAACTTGTGTGTGTAATGGAAATACTCTTTCTCTCCAGTTAGCTACTTTGATGTCAATAAAGCCAAACATGTGTGTAATGGAAATACTCTTTCTCTCCAGTTAGCTACTTTGATGTCAATAAAGCCAAACATGTGTGTGTAATGGAAATACTCTTTCTCTCCAGTTTGCTACTTTGATGTCAATAAAGCCAAACATGTGTGTGTAATGGAAATACTCTTTCTCTCCAGTTAGCTACTTTGATGTCAATAAAGCCAAACGTGTGTGTAACCCTACTTAAATCATGACTCATTTGCACTTTTTATTCTTTAGTGAAAGAAAACAAAGAGGACAATGCCTCGGTGCACAGCTTGGACCTCCCGTCCACCAGACCAGCTGACCCGTACGGCAGCGACAGCGTGTCTGTGTCCAGTGCGGACCTGAACAGCAGTGAGATGACGGGCGGTGGGACCGGAGCTGTCAGTGCAGAGTCCAAGTCACTGGACAGTTTGGATTTTAAAAATGATGCGGGGGACTCTGAGAACAGCTACAGCCCTAAAGAAGGTCAGTCTCAGTGTGTTGTGGTGCTAATGAAGGTCAGTCTCAGTGTGTTGTAGTGCTAATGAAGGTCAGTCTCAGTGTGTTGTGGTGCTAATGAAGGTCAGTCTCAGTGTTTTGTGGGACTAATGGTCATTTGCATTACATTGTGGTGCTAAAGAAGGTTAGTTTAATGTTATGCGGTGCTGAAAATGGTCAATTTCATGTGGTGTGGTGCTTAAGATATTCAGTTGCATGGAGTGTGGTGCTAAAGATATTCAGTTGCATGGAGTGTGGTGCTAAAGATATTCAGTTGCATGGAGTGTGGTGCTAAAGATATTCAGTTGCATGGAGTGTGGTGCTAAAGATATTCAGTTGCATGGAGTGTGGTGCTACAGACAGTCAGGTTCATGTGGGGTGGCTGATGTCAAATTTTTACAAGTTGATATTAAAGTTTTAAAATTTTTTTACAAAAGCTATCATTGCTTCAAACATAAACAGATTATTAATAAAGTTGTGAGGATTTTATGTTGGTTAATGTTTCACATCAGAGGTCTTTTTTAAAATAAATGTGGTCAGTAGAAGTCATTTATGGGGATTAGTGTCAGTCGGATTGACGTGGTAGAGAGCAGCTCGTCTAACTTGTAGAAATTAATGTGGTGAGTACAAGCTCTGTTGAACCATGACAAGTAACATAAAGTTATTGCACTGACGTCACTTCTGTAACATAAAGTTATTGCACTGACGTCACTTCTGTAACATAAATTTATTGCACTGACGTCACTTCTGTAACATAAAGTTATTGCACTGACGTCACTTCTGTAACATAAAGTTATTGCACTGACATTACTTTTGTAACATAAAGTTATTGCACTGACATCACTTCTGCAACATAAAGTTATTGTACTGACATTACTTTTGTAACATAAAGTTATTGTACTGACATTACTTTTGTAACATAAAGTTATTGTACTGACATCACTTCTGTAACATAAAGTTATTGTACTGAAATTACTTCTGTAACATAAAGTCATTGTACTGACGTTACTTCTGTAACATCAGTTATTGTACTGAAATTACTTCTGTAACATCAGTTATTGTACTGAAATTACTTCTGTAACATCAGTTATTGTACTGAAATTACTTCTGTATCATCAGTTATTGTACTGAAATTACTTCTGTATCATCAGTTATTGTACTGACGTTACTTCTGTAACAACATCAGTTATCGCACTGATATAAATTCTGTATCATCAGTTATTGTACTGATGTTACTTCTGTACAGTTTTAAATGATAACAAGAAACAAAATCTGAGGAGTACATTGGGCAATACATCGGTTACTACATTGCCACAACGAAGTCTAGAACAAACAATCGTAGCACTCCAGCACATGGCAAAATGGATCTTTAGATACAGACACAAACAGCTGCTGTCTATCTACTGGCTCTCAAAACAATCAAGGGCGGGGGGGGGGGGGGGATTTCAGGGGAGGGGATTTTTTTTTATCTTCTTGAGAAACAGATGTGACCACAGATGCAGACGAAATCACATGGGATCTAAACCTGTGACATGTGCCCCTCTCTCTCACAATCACTGACTAAATCACATGGGATCTCAAACTGTGACATGTGCCCCTCTCTCTCACAATCACTGACTAAATCACATGGGATCTCAAACTGTGACATGTGCCCCTTTCTCTCACAATCACTGACATAATCACATGGGATCTCAAACTGTGACATGTGCCCCTCTCTCTCACAATCACTGACTAAATCATGTGGGATCTCAGCCTGTGACATGCGCCCTCTCACTGCTTACAAGAGTCAACAAAGACACATAGACCACTGAGTGAGGACAATAAATAGCTTTAGTTGTTATAGAATGATTGTGGACTCCTTGAGGGACTCTCAGACCTGTTTACTCTTACGATTTTGGCGTACAATGTACGATTTTTAGGCGTATAGGTTGTATATACTGTTTATTTTTTACTATAAATATAACGTATTGAACGATTTTGTGATGATATTCTACGATTTTAAGAGTTTGAGGGTAAACAGGTCTGGACTCTTTCCAAGGGCTCCTTCAACTAATTTTTTTGTGGGTGATGGGGGTGTCTTATTGGTGGTGGTGTTTCGTGAATGTTGAAAGATGTGAGATGTTCTATTGCCTTGAACAGTTGAAAAGGTTAAAACCATCCTTGGTGTCAGATTTCATATTTATGTGCATTCAGGTTGATGGATGTCAGTGTACAAAATATTAGGGTTAATCTTCTGTAAAAGTTTGAGAACCTCTGTTATTTTATCCAGCTCACCTGTTCATTTTAATTATATGCAACTTATTTCACAAATATATTTGTAAAAAATGCACTCTATGCACTCTTTTGGGGCACTCATTTTGGTACACTCTTTTGGGGCACTCATTTTGGGGCACTCTTTTGTAGCACTCATTTTGGTGCACTCTTTTGGTGCAAGCATTAGCTGCACTCACTTGAAGTGTATGGGAAACATAACATGGGGGGGGGGGGGGGTGGCAGAAGAATAAATAAAAAAGGGGGGGCAAGATTAAAGTAAAGACCTTACATTAATTTTGTATAAAGGCTGATGTTGAAAGGTGGGTGGTGTGTGGGGGTGGGAGGGGGTAGAGCTGAACATCCCTGGCAAACAATATTGATCAACTGTGGTGGGAGCAGGGACAGCTGTCAAAAAGCATTCTTGGGATGTTCATGTATGAGATTCATACCACTAAGGGTTTTGTCTTCCTGACCCGTCCCTTTCTCTAACGTTTCTTCTTATCACGGTGGCCTTGTGTGTTGGTAGGTACATGAAGTTATTGGTGTTTATACAAATGTTTTGGTGACCTTTTGTCACATACTTAATAAAAGTACAACAGTCCTTCAGCCAGGTAGGTCTGACCACTGGTGGGAACATGATACGAAAATTTATTGCGTTCTTCCTGGACAAACCCAAGCAGAGAGAGAAAGGTTTGAGTTTTTGGCAGACCTGTGGCACGTGTGTTGTTCTTGGCTATAGATAGTATTGTGCAGGAGCACACATCATAAGTACACAGAGATAGGGTTTGAGAGTTTATTAGCCATACCACATGATAGCATCAAAATGGTGTGAGTGCAACACATGTTTGATATAAGCTTAAATGTGTCTCACTACTTTAGTTTCAAATCACATTTCTGGGAATAAATGTTTTAGCGGTGATGTATGTAAAAGATTTGTCTACAGTACTCTGACAAGAGCCTTGGAGATTTGTCTGCAATAAGCTTTTATTAAAATGTGTTGCTCCTGCATTTAACATTATTTACTCTGTGCATATTTTCATTCATCAAAATAATTTGGTCTATTGATATTAAAATTTTTAAAAGAATGATTTACCCCCCCCCCCCCCCCCAAAATTTTAAAAAGAAAATTTTCCCCCCCCCCCCCCCCAGCTAAATTTTAAAAAAATGAATATAAGATAAAAATAAATAATAATGAAATTGTGTAGTCATATTCATCATTATCATGTGGGGTGGGGCTGGTAGTGTGTGTTCCAAGATAGCACTGCCAGACGTGTAGCTTTCATAAAACTTTTGGGTTGTAGCAGCAGATTGAGAAGAGAAATGTCAGGGCTGCACCAGGATACAAATAATAGTTACATATTTTTAATAATTTGAATCGTCCAATAAGTACTCGTCATATTTTTAATGATTTGAATCGTCCAATAAGTACTTGACATATTTTTAATAATTTGAATCGTCCAATAAGTACTTGACATATTTTTAATAATTTGAATCGTCCAATAAGTACTTGACATATTTTAAATAATTTGAATCATCCAATAAGTACTTGACATATTTTAAATAATTTGAATCGTCCAATAAGTACTTGACATATTTTAAATAATTTGAATCGTCCAATAAGTACTTGACATATTTTAAATAATTTGAATCGTCCAATAAGTACTCAACATATTTTTAATAATTTGAATCGTCCAATAAGTACTCTGCAGATCCAAATAATTGGGGATAAAACATTAGGGTAGAATGTTGTCCAGGTCCTTCTCAGCTCGGTCCACCGCAGATGTTAAGTTAATGTTGACGCGTGTCTAACATCATTACCTGTGACATCCCCAGATGCCTCAAGCAGCCACCACCACCCCATCCAACCGCAGGAGCTCCTGGCTTCAATGCCTGACTTTGCTGACAAGTACAACATAGAGCACGAGGCACAGGTTAGTTCTGGTCATCATCTGGGTCGCTTGGCACTGTCCGCTGGGTCAGCTTGGCAGTGCTCAGGCAACTCAGTTAGGCTGTGTCAATAGTTATAATAATAAATTATAGAAATGACTTTTTTCTTTAATTTGAAAAAAAATCTGACAAATGTTTCATTAAAAAAACGTGTGTGCACTAACAACGTCCCATGATGTCCCAGGGTTTCTCAGAAATAACTTGGAACTTAATGCTATATTGATGTGCATCAAAGGAATCGCCATCTATATTGATGTGCATCAAAGGAATCGCCATCTATATTGATGTGCATCAAAGGAATCGCCATCTATATTGATGTGCATCAAAGGAATCGCCATCTATATTGATATGCATAAAAGGAATGGCCATCTATAATGATATGCATAAAAGGAATCGCCATCTATATTGATATGCATCAAAGGAATCGCCATCTATAATATGCATAAAAGGAATCGCCATCTATATTGATATGCATAAAAGGAATGGCCATCTATATTGATATGCATAAAAGGAATCCCCATCTATAATGATATGCATAAAAGGAATCGCAATCTATATTGATATGCATCAAAGGAATTGCCATCTATATTGATATGCATAAAAGGAATGGCCATCTATATTGATATGCATAAAAGGAATTGCCATCTATAATGATATGCATAAAAGCAATGGCCATCTATATTGATATGCATAAAAGGAATCGCCATCTATAATGATATGCATAAAAGGAATCGCCATCTATATTGATATGCATAAAAGGAATCGCCATCTATATTGATATGCATAAAAGGAATCGCCATCTATATTGATATGCATAAAAGGAATGGCCATCTATATTGATATGCATAAAAGAAAATGGCCATCTATAATGATATGCATAAAAGGAATCGTCATCTATATTGATATGCATAAAAGGAATGGCCATCTATAATGATATGCATAAAAGGAATCGCCATCTATATTGATATGCATAAAAGGAATGGCCATCTATAATGATATGCATAAAAGGAATGGCCATCTATAATGATATGCATAAAAGGAATCGCCATCTATAATGATATGCATAAAAGGAATCGCCATCTATATTGATATGCATAAAAGGAATGGCCATCTATATTGATATGCATAAAAGGAATCGCCATCTATATTGATATGCATCAAAGGAATCGCCATCTATAATATGCATAAAAGGAATCGCCATCTATATTGATATGCATAAAAGGAATGGCCATCTATATTGATATGCATAAAAGGAATCCCCATCTATAATGATATGCATAAAAGGAATCGCAATCTATATTGATATGCATCAAAGGAATTGCCATCTATATTGATATGCATAAAAGGAATGGCCATCTATATTGATATGCATAAAAGGAATTGCCATCTATAATGATATGCATAAAAGCAATGGCCATCTATATTGATATGCATAAAAGGAATCGCCATCTATAATGATATGCATAAAATGAATCGCCATCTATATTGATATGCATAAAAGGAATCGCCATCTATATTGATATGCATAAAAGGAATGGCCATCTATAATGATATGCATAAAAGGAATCGCCATCTATATTGATATGCATAAAAGAAATGGCCATCTATAATGATATGCATAAAAGGAATCGTCATCTATATTGATATGCATAAAAGGAATCGCCATCTATAATGATATGTATAAAAGGAATCGCCATCTATATTGATATGCATAAAAGGAATGGCCATCTATAATGATATGCATAAAAGGAATCGCCATCTATATTGATATGCATAAATAGAATCGCCATCTATAATGATATGCATAAAAGGAATCGCCATCTATAATGATATGCATAAAAGGAATCGCCATCTATAATGATATGCATAAAAGGAATCGCCATCTATATTGATATGCATAAAAGGAATTGCCATCTATAATGATATGCATAATAGGAATTGCCATCTATAATGATATGCATAAAAGGAATGGCCATCATTAGTCATGGTGAATTGTTTTGACTAAAGCAAACATCTTAAGTAAACTTTTATATTTATGATACTGACATGCAACGGACCTTGAACCCCAATAAAGACTGGTCAAAATCGCAGGACAGTAGGAACTCGGAAATATAATGTTAATTTGTTTATGATGCGTTTTATTTTGTGACCCATTTCTATGCTTTACTGTAATGGTGATCCAAAAAAAACAATTGAATGACCATAAGGTAATTTTACTATTTTATATTTAACTTTTTCTCTTTTTTTTAAAGTCTTTGTGTAAAAGACATAACATTAATTTTTTGTGTCACAATTTTGGAGAACTTCCATTGTATCACTCAAGGTTTTATGAATTATTTCAACTTCTGATTTGAAAATCAGCCCAATTATCAAGAACTTCCATTTTATCACTCAAGGTTTTATGAAATATTTCAAATTCTGATTTGAAAATCAGCCCAATTTTGAAGAACTTCATTGTATCACTTAAGTTTTTATGAAATATTTCAACTTCTAATTTGAAAATCAGCCCAATTATGAAAATGTATCAACTTTACAAGTAGATGGTAGAAATGTTGTTCTCTGTGTGAAATGTGTTGACTATAATGTTCCAATGAGTTTTCAGTCAACCACTGCCAAACTTCATTTCCAGGGAAGTGATCGTTACGGGCATGAATGGGAGCGCTGCCTCGGCAACTGCTGCCGTATCATCATGGAGGCCAACACCCTGTTCAACACCATCAGCAGCTCGACTGTCTGCAATGAAGTCCTCAAGTCCTACCAGGGGTCTGAATATGTCATAAGTAAGGGAGACTGTGTTGAACTATTAGTGTTAAAGGGTCAGGGCTTGGGATCAGGGCTTAAGTTTTGGTCATATCTGAATATTAATTTAATTTATTAGTGTTTGTTAAAAGGGAGGCAACCTTTTTGTTTTATCATGGTTGTCATAGGAGCACATATTGTTGAGCCACATGTTTCTTTCACTGTACCCATGAATTGAAATGGTCACAAACGGGCGTTGTATCCCTGGTGACGGGGAGCTTAGTGCTTTGCGGTCTCATTCTTCTCTGCTGATTAGCCCAAACAACGGCCAGTCAGGGAGACAGGCAATTGAAATATATATCAATTAGAAGCTTATTCTAAAGCCAGCCTAATGGTAATATAGCTTATTGTAAAGCCAGCCTAATGTAAAGCCAGCCTAAAGTAAAGCCAGCCTAATGTAAAGCCAGCCTAAAGTAAAGCCAGCCTAAAGTAAAGCCAGCCTAAAGTAAAGCCAGCCTAAAGTAAAGCCAGCCTAAAGTAAAGCCAGCCTAATGTAAAGCCAGTTTAATGTAAAGCCAGCCTAATGTAAAGCCAGCCTAATGGTAATATTATTGTAAAGCAACAAACTGAAGCTAAATGATGATAAAACGGAAATCCGTCTCATCCACTCTCAAAACAAACCTCTCCCTCCATTCACTCCTTCTTCTATATCTATTGGCAACTCTGACATCAGACTCTCTTCCTCTGCCAGAAAACTTGGAGTCACGCTTACAGACACCCTCTCCATGGACAAACATGTCACGAATATATGCAGATCAGCATATAACGAAATTAGAAAAATCAGCACCATTAGACACCTCCTCTCCTTTGATACCACAAAAACTCTCGTCTCTTCACTCATTCTTTCAAAATTTGACTACTGTAACACTCTTCTCGCAGGCATTCCTCAACACCACATAGACAAACTTCAGAAGGCACAGAACTCAGCATGCAGACTCATTTTTAAATCAAAGAAACATGACCACATTCAACCACACATGCAGCAACTCCACTGGCTTCCAATATCCTCTCGCATCAAGTACAAGCCTGCCAATCTATGCTTCAACTCATTCACTGATCCTCACTTTCCTGTCTATCTCTCTGAACTGTTGCTTCCTTAAATCCCCACAAGACAACTACGTTCTTCCATTGACAGTAGAATCCTCTCAATCCCAAGAACCAAAACTAAGACCATCGGTGAACGCTCCTTCTGCTTCCATGGGCCCACGTTCTGGAACCAGCTCCCCTTCCATATACGTCATTGTGAAACCTCGTCCATTTTCAAAAAAACTCATCTGTTTAGGTCCGCCTATGACCTGTGATGCACCCTCCTTGCCCTGCCTCATTTTCTGTTTCGGGTTGATCCTGAAGTGTCAAAGTGTCCTCGTTTTATAGGCATTTTCATTGTTTCTATAGTATAGTAGTTACTATCCTAGCGTCTCATTTTTATTTACTTAGTTTACATGTTTTTAATAATTGTAAAGCGCTTAGAGCTTTATGGTAAGCGCTATATAAAAATGCCTAAATAAATTTTTGCTGGCATCCGTCCGTCACGATGTGACGATGGAGTGGGCTTCGTAGGACGAAATCCACATAGCCTGGGATTATTATACTTGAAGGATTATAAGCTGGTTCCCAACAGCAAATCGCCTCTCTCCACGCCGCTGGGTAACCCAAGGGAACATCATTGGATGATACAGCTTGGCACCAGTGACGTCGCAGGAGTTGTCGGAATGTTTCATTGTATCAATGTTATCCGCCTTTCGGGACTCCATCTCCGGGTTTGATTTCAGAGTTTCCTTCTCTTAGATGAGTTGCCGTCTAAGGTTAACGAGTCCCATCTACCCGGGGTGCTGGTGGTGTTTTTGCTCTAGCTGGAATTGAACTCCAGGCCACCAACTTGAGAGTTGCTCAGTTTAGACCACTCGGCCACCCAGCACCCCCTAAATAAATAAAGCCAGCCTAATGTGTAAAGCCAGCCTAATGTGTAAAGCCAGCCTAATGTAAAGCCAGCCTAATGTAAAACCAGCCTAATGGTAATATAGCTTATTGTAAAGCCAGCCTAATGTAAAGCCAGCCTATTGGTAATATAGCTTATCGTAAAGCCAGCCTAATTGTTATATAGCTTAGTGTAAAGCCAGCCTATTGGTAATATAGCTTAGTGTAAAGCCAGCCTATTGGTAATATAGCTTATTGTAAAGCCAGCCTATTGGTAATATAGCTTATCGTAAAGCCAGCCTAATGGTAATATAGCTTAGTGTAAAGCCAGCCTATTGGTAATATAGCTTATCGTAAAGCCTGCCTGAGGGTAATATAGGTTATTGTAAAGCCAGCCTAATGGCAATATAGCTTATTGTACTACAGTATTCTCTATTCTTTGCCAGGTGTTGTTGAAATTTACCGTGTTGTGTGTCGGGTGATGACCTCTATGAGATCGACAGGTACGTAGAGCGTTTCAGTTTTCAAGTAAAGTTCATTATCAATAAATATCGGTTTGATGAAAGGATATTTTGACACTTAGGAACCACTGATCCAATTTTCAATAGAAATATAATACACCGGTTTCGGGGGGGGGGGGGGGAGCAG
>CAXITT010000203.1:1073300-1109168 GCA_964033795.1 Lymnaea stagnalis
GCGGCAACAACACCTCCAGCTTTGACGTTCAATTCACACCTGCATAAAAGAAGCTCTTTATAACTTTCTCAGCTAACACATGGGCGGCAACAACACCTCCAGCTTTGACGTTCAATTCACACCTGCATAAAAGAAGCTCTTTATAACTTTCTCAGCTAACACATGGGCGGCAACAACACCTCCAGCTTTGACGTTCAATTCACACCTGCATAAAAGAAGCTCTTTATAACTTTCTCAGCTAACACATGGGCGGCAACAACACCTCCAGCTTTGACGTTCAATTCACACCTGCATAAAAGAAGCTCTTTATAACTTTCTCAGCTAACACATGTGCGGCAACAACACCTCCAGCTTTGACGTTCAATTCACACCTGCATAAAAGAAGCTCTTTATAACTTTCTCAGCTAACACATGTGCGGCAACAACACCTCCAGCTTTGACGTTCAATTCACACCTGCATAAAAGAAGCTCTTTATGTTTGCCATAAAAATGTTTCTACCATGACGTCATTTCCATTTTAAAATCTAAAGCGATTCTTAGTCACCTGTATGGATGAAAAACGATTTTTTTTAGACGTTGATATTTCCGGAATGATCAACGTACAACTCTGACTATGTGCCTCATTTTGTATGCAACAAAATTTTTGGTTGTATACAAGTATGAGATTTTTTCCTGAAATTGAAATCATCTTAGATCCTGAGGTTGAACAGACATTTTTTTTTTCGTTCAAAAGTCAAAAATAGTATTAGCTCATTTTATTGTCTGGGAAGAATCGTTTAAAAAAAAATATATATGATTAAACAAAAAGTCATGAAGCAACATTTATGTGTCATGAAGCAACTGTTATGTGTCATGAAGCAACTGTTATGTGTCATGAAGCAACTGTTATGTGTCATGAAGCAACTGTTATGTGTCATGGAGCAACTGTTATGTGTCATGAAGCAACTGTTATGTGTCATGAAGCAACTGTTATGTGTCATGAAGCAACTGTTATGTGTCATGAAGCAACTGTTATGTGTCATGAAGCAACTGTTATGTGTCATGAAGCAACTGTTATGTGTCATGAAGCAACTGTTATGTGTCATGAAGCAACTGTTATGTGTCATGAAGCAACTGTTATGTGTCATGAAGCAACTGTTATGTGTCATGAAGCAACTGTTATGTGTCATGAAGCAACTGTTATGTGTCATGAAGCAACTGTTATGTGTCATGAAGCAACTGTTATGTGTCATGAAGCAACTGTTATGTGTCATGAAGCAACTGTTATGTCCGGAGAGGAAAGAAACACTGGAAAGAATGATCAATTCATTGATCGAGGGCCCTCAAAATAAAGAAAAAGAAAGGACTTGTATAAAGTGAATAAATAAACTTTGAATAACTTAAAATGCGATACATGTATATAACTATGTCTAAGACGTCATTGTCTGGAAGCGTTTGTATAAATAGAAAATAGCAGACAATGTTTTGGCTTCGAACAGAAGTGTCCTGGCTCGATATCTCAAAGCCAGTACCGTTGGGATTTTTCAAAAAAATAAATAAATAATAATAATTACTAGAGTCACACGATACCTATGTGGTATATTTTCACCAACGCCACACAATGATCAGCGCCGCCCCTGTAATTTACTTACTTTTCTTTACAAGCTTGATAATAACAACCCTGTCGTGATCCTCCTGCGACGTCCTGGCCAACCTTTTCTTGTTCTCATTGTATCCATTCCAACACCCTCCCCCCCCTCCCCACCCCCCTGCCCTTCTTACTCCAACCCCCTGCTATCGGATCGGATCTTTTATCCGACTTCGATCCACGAAATTATTAACGCTATCTAGCGCCGCGACGCTGGGAGAAAGCCCGCGGGTCCAAAGGGCGGCCATTTAGCATGCAATCAAAGTTAACTGCTACATGCTGCACTCCCCTCGCACTTGTAAACCTTTAGAAATGGCCCCGAGCACGGCAAAATTGGAAGGTAAGTACGCGAGTCTCTCCACGGCCGGTGAGTTTCCAAGTGCTGGAAATCTGTGCCCATTGGCATGTTGGTTTATTTCAATGGTGTTTTTGAAGAACATCGATATAATCCTCTTAGCCGCCATATTCAAATCCCAGCCGCAGTTAGATTTCTCTTTTTTAAGACCTCCACTCCAGATCGCCGGTACTTGAGTGGCACCTGAAAATTGATAAGAACGACGATCGGAAGGGTGGGGGTGTGGGGGCATTCGCCCCTCTTCCTCTTGTGAGTTACGCTTTTATTAAAAAGATAGAAATTCAAATTTTAAAAATTTGATTCTGTGACACATCAGGAGGGTTAGAACGTAGAACTGTCTACCACTCCAACAAATGCCACATCAACTGGATCTCCGAGTCCCCCCCCTCCCCCCCCCCTTTGCCTTTTTTTCCAATCCCCGCTGTCTTGAGTTCTCTTCCAGCGCCGTGTTTGATTGTATGAATAGAGCCGCCACTAATACCGCCGGGGCACTTGACAGTTGACAGTCTGTCGATCAAACCTTGTGCACACAGACCTGGTTTAGTTCAACAGGGTTGTGTACAAACAGTGGCATACGACATTCACGCGATAGGTTTGTGGCAGTGAAATCAAGTTGATAGTTTTTATTGTCGTTTTTTTTTTTTTTGAGCGGGGGCGAAAATCAAGTTGACAATGTAGTGTGATAAATGAAGTTGATAAGTGTGTAGGAGTCAATTTCACCACAATCTCAGCACAGTTGACACTGACCAAAAGTCACTTCTAATCAAATGGCTTCAGTGTGTTCTCAGACGTGGTGACTACCTCCCCCAGATACCCGCCCATGCACTGGATTCAACGGCTCGACTCCTTTTCTTGAATGTTGGTAAGTTTTATTCCTTTACATAACAGTCCATTACAGTGGGGGGGGGGGGCGGGTGTTGTTGGGGGGAGGCCGGCTTGGTCAGGGGCATCAAAGGTGTGGATCTTTACAGCAATCTTAAAAACAACAAAATGGGGATAAGGAGACTTAAAAAGGTCGTCTGCGAGTCCACACCTTTTCATAAATACAATGGAATCAAACCTCCGATGAAAAAAACTTTTGGGCTATGATTGTTGGAATGAGGTTTTGTTGTATGTCGGTCGTTCAACAATTAATCATTGGCAAAAAGTTTTTGATCTGAAATCATTTTACTAACGAAATTTAAAAAAAAGAAAAAAAAAGTTCTATTTTCGTTTCAAATATTTAGAAATCCCTTCTGTGGTGGATAAACTAGAAACCGTACCCACTGCCCACGAAGACCGGAGATCCAGTGACGGAACCAGAAGAGGCGTCACGACCTACCACGTGACCCACCCGATCGCCTCTCTCTCGTAAAGCGTAGAGGGAATGTAAGATTACGGGGCCTGGTCAGGTCTTTCATCTACCCGACGTCAGGTCTTTCATCTACCCGACGTCAGGTCTTTCATCTACCCGACGTCAGGTCTTTCATCTACCCGACGTCAGGTCTTTCATCTACCCGACGTCAGGTCTTTCATCTACCCGACGTCAGGTCTTTCATCTACCCGACGTCAGGTCTTTCATCTACCCGACGTCAGGTCTTTCATCTACCCGACGTCAGGTCTTTCATCTACCCGACGTCAGGTCTTTCATCTACCCGACGTCAGGTCTTTCATCTACCCGACGTCAGGTCTTTCATCTACCCGACGTCAGGTCTTTCATCTACCCGACGTCAGGTCTTTCATCTACCCGACGACATTTCTGAACACTGTTGGGGACTAAATTCTGAGTGAGCGAGCGAAAAAGACATTCTACGGGGATATTTTATTTAAGATTGGTTCGTTTCTTTAAAGGTATGGTTTTTTAGAAATAAAAAGAAAAACGTTTGTCTACCTTTTTCAAGATAAGATAAGATAAGATAAGATAAGATAAGATAAGATAAGATAAGATAAGATAAGATAAGTTATTTACTTTCACGATATTTAAAAAAAAAATAAATGAATAACAAGTAAGAACAATTAATTCAGCCTGCATGTTATAGTTTATGGAATGGTGACGTTGCCAGTTGCGATTATGACATAATTTATGTGGTGGTTGTCGCTGTTGCTTTATTGGCTGAGTTATGTTTAGTTGTTTTGTTGTAATCTTCTGGACATGCGTTCTCGGTTTTTTTGTTGTTTTTTTTTTGTCTGATAAGAAAAAACTTTTCATGTTGTTTTTTGTTTTTTTTTTCTTGTCATAGACTTTAAAAAAAAAATGTTTTGTGAAAATAATAGATTTTATTTTCCCCATGGAGTTTTAAAATATACCAAATAAAATATTAATTTGAATAAAGCAAGAAAGTAGGTCAAGGTACGTTTCATTAATGATTAAATTCAAATGAAGGTCTGAAACTCCGTTTCCTCAAATTTGATCAAAAGAAATTTCGTCGACGGTAAAAATGATCGACGGTAATTTGATCGAACGGAAATTTGGTCGAATCTTTTTTTTTCTTCTTCAGTTTTAGTTTAAAATGTTGCTTCAAATTTCTTTTTGAACGCATTATTTTGTTTTACTCTATAGTATGATGCGTTCAAAAAGAAATTTGACGCAAATTTCAATGTGTGAACTGAACAAAGATTCTAACCAAATTTCCGTTCGATCAAATTTCCGTCGATCAATTTCCCGTCGACGAAATTTCTTTCGATCAAATTTCCGGTAACTCTGAAATTCTGTTTTACAAAAAAAAAAAAAAAAAAAAAAAAAAAAAAAAAAAGGGCTGTTACAGACTTCTCTGTCTCCTTAGGGAAAATATGGATCACGAGGGCGCGGGAATGCTTTTGCATAGAGTCGATAATGAGGCCAGCAATCACATCTTTTTTTTTTTTTAAGTCGGTCTTTTCAATCACGGACTTACAACCACGTCTGTCAATCATTCAGGTCTCAAATGATATTAGCTCGTCCTGGTCTTATCAAACAAACAAACAGATCAATAAAAAATAATAGTAATAAATAATGTTGAAAAAAAAATTGATTCTATCCATCCACCTCTGTGGCGCTACAGCCCATGTCGGGTTTAGTCCTGCCTCACCACTTCCTTCCACTCAGACCTAACGGAAGCTTTTCTTTTCCATACTTGGATTCCCAGCTGATGTAGATCTTTTTCCACACCACCCATCCCTCTAAGCCTGGGTCTGCCTTTGAGCCTTTTTCCTCTGGTGTTTTGGTGGTGCACCCTCTTCAGTCCTCTGCCATTTGGCATTCTCTCTCTCTAAGTGTCCCGCCCAGCGTAGAGTATCTTCCCCCCCCCCTTCCAACTAGCGTGGAATCCTGATATAGTCTACACGATTCCTGGTTGGTTCGTATTCTCAATCCATATTCATCCTTTGTCGGTCCATTTATTTTCAAGAGAACTTTTCTCTCCCACGTATTTAAAAGGTGATTCTGCCGCTTATATAATTAAATTTGAAATAATTTAAATCTAGAAATGCGTCATCCATGTTGTTGTTTTTGTTTGTTTTTTTTGGGGGGGGGGGAAGGGTGTGGGGTTGGGGTGCATGGAATAAAAGATCTGTTGATTAAAAAACAAATTATGAGCCAGCCAAATAAATGGATTACGCTGATTTCATCTTACCTTCTTGTTACCTTCTGGTTACCTTCTTGTTGTCAACATGATGATCAGTGAGTGAAGAAAGTTTACATGATTGCTGTCTTATTACATGAACACAGAGTAAGATCAATTTTACCAACTTATATCAACTATTTACACAGAGTTAGATCAATTTTATCAACTTATATCAACTATTTACACACAGTTATATCCATTTTATCAACTTATATCAACTGTTATCAAATTGTAACAAACGTTATTATATTCTATTAATTTATGTGAGACACTATGAGGTTCTATCTCATTAAAAGACACCTTAAAAAAAGGAATACTTATTTTTATATGGACAAAAATATCTAACATGGCTTCTAAAGTTTCACCGGATTTTTTTTTTGTTTTTTTTTTTTTTTTTTCCACGTTTCCATACTAAAAAATTTATATTAAAAAAAACACTTGTAAAATGTCTCAAATGCGCTTTTGGTGCGTAATATTTTCTTTCCTTTTTTTTTTTACATATGTCACAATTTACATTTAATGTAATGACTGCACAAAAATCTGTGAGAGGGGGGGGGGCATTAGACTAGTAATATAGTTCAGCGGAAGTAGACAAGTGGGCGTCGGCGTACCTGAAGGGTGAGGAGCGGATGCGGTCAGCACGAGTTGGGATTCTTATAAAGTGATTATCTTGAATGCAGGTTTTGTTAAGTAACTTTAGTGGATAGGGTGGTCGACGCGTCGCCGCTGCCACTGTCTGGCCGGGCCAGATCGAGTACACAATTTGGCATAACGGAAAAGAAACTAACATTTAAAATGCCCTACTAAAAAGTGTTTCCTAAAAAAATGTATGTTTTTTTTGGGTTAAAACTATACCAATCCCCCTTGACACTATCGAGTTCACTTCTCTCCATCCAGTGTCCACTCTTAGATACGAGCGTCTACTCCCCTGAAACGAGGGTTCCCAGTTAGCAATGTGAGTGATCCGTGTTAACAATGTGAGTGATCTGTGTTAAAAATGTGAGTGATCCATGTTAACAATGTGAGTGATCCGTGTTAACAATGTCAGTGATCCATGTTAACAATGTGAGTGATCCATGTTAACAATGTGAGTTATCCATGTTAACACTGTGAGTGATCCACGTAAACACTGCGAGCGATCCATGTAATCATTATGAGCTCTCCGTGTTACGACTGAGACCCGCTGATTTCTGAGTCCACATTTTTACCAGCTCCCAGGCCATGCTCTCACGCCGAGTTACGGCCCCTTGCCTGGCTAATTAATTTGTTCGGTCCCACGAGAGTTAACTTGTCATTAGCACGGACACAGATTGTGGACAACACAGCGCCGTGCTTATAATTAACTCTTTCACACCCAACTTTATCTAAGCTGTAAAGAAAAAAAAAACAACTTCTAAAGGTAATCTAAAGATTAAAAGAAAGAGAAAATCACCAATAACTTTAAACAAAAATGTAAGCGAAGGGTTTGTGGTAGAAAGGATTGTGTACAAAGCGGACACAGAGGAAGAGGTGTTTATATTGAAAATGGACGGATTTAGAGGAAGTGGTGTTTAAGTTGAAATTGGACCTATTTAGGGGACGAGGTGTTTAAGTTGAAAGTGGACGTATTTAGAGGAAGAAGTGTTTAAGTTGAAAGTGGACGTATTTAGAGGAAGAAGTGTTTAAGTTGAAAGTGGACGTATTTAGAGGAAGTGGTGTTTAAGTTGAAAGTGGACGTATTTAGAGGAAGTGGTGTTTAAGTTGAAAGTGGACGTATTTAGAGGACGAGGTGTTTAAGTTGAAAGTGGACGTATTTAGAGGAAGAAGTGTTTAAGTTGAAAGTGGACGTATTTAGAGGAAGTGGTGTTTAAGTTGAAAGTGGACGTATTTAGAGGACGAGGTGTTTAAGTTGAAAGTGGAGGTATTTAGAGGAAGTGGTGTTTAAGTTGAAAGTGGACGTATTTAGAGGACGAGGTGTTTAAGTTGAAAGTGGACGTATTTAGAGGAAGAAGTGTTTAAGTTGAAAGTGGACGTATTTAGAGGAAGTGGTGTTTAAGTTGAAAGTGGACGTATTTAGAGGAAGAGGTGTTTAAGTTGAAAGTGGACGTATTTAGAGGAAGAAGTGTTTAAGTTGAAAGTGGACGTATTTAGAGGAAGTGGTGTTTAAGTTGAAAGTGGACGTATTTAGAGGAAGTGGTGTTTAAGTTGAAAGTGGACGTATTTAGAGGAAGAAGTGTTTAAGTTGAAAGTGGACGTATTTAGAGGAAGAAGTGTTTAAGTTGAAAGTGGACGTATTTAGAGGAAGAAGTGTTTAAGTTGAAAGTGGGCGTATTTAGAGGAAGAAGTGTTTAAGTTGAAAGTGGACGTATTTAGAGGAAGAAGTGTTTAAGTTGAAAGTGGACGTATTTAGAGGAAGAAGTGTTTAAGTTGAAAGTGGACGTATTTAGAGGAAGAAGTGTTTAAGTTGAAAGTGGACGTATTTAGAGGAAGTGGTGTTTAAGTTGAAAGTGGACGTATTTAGAGGAAGAAGTGTTTAAGTTGAAAGTGGACGTATTTAGAGGAAGAGGTGTTAAAGTTGAAAGTGGACGTATTTAGAGGACGAGGTGTTTAAGTTGAAAGTGGACGTTTTTTAGAGGAAGACGTGTTTAAGTTGAAAGTGGACGTATTTAGAGGAAGTGGTGTTTAAGTTGAAATTGGACGTATTTAGAGGAAGAGGTGTTTAAGTTGAAAGTGGACGTATTTAGAGGAAGAAGTGTTTAAGTTGAAAGTGGACGTATTTAGAGGAAGAGGTGTTTAAGTTGAAAGTGGACGTATTTAGAGGAAGTGGTGTTTAAGTTGAAAGTGGACGTATTTAGAGGAAGAGGTGTTTAAGTTGAAAATTGACGTTGAAGTTTAAGCTCAGTATTTCAAAGAGTAGTGTTTGGTAACAAAGCAGTACTGTATGTAACTTTTGTTAGACAAATTTTATCCTTAAAATAATGTATACATATTGAGCCTACATATAAAAATGCTGAGTAGTGTATTATTATCTTTTTAAATTTAGATCCACAATCTATGTTGGTTATATCTATGCATCGCATACCTTCTAGAAACCTAAAAACAACAACATCAACAAAAAAAACAAAAACAAAACCAACTCAAGCCTCTTTTACCCCCAAAATTTTCAGAGTGCTTAAATTTAATTTTAGATCAAGTCCCGAAAATGTGGACTATGCTCTCTAAATATCTGTTTCCTAATCATTTGAACGGTTGTTATAACCTCTGCAGTTAAGCCCACGGTTGATATTGCTCACAAGGCGATCTTCAGCTTGTTCAAACTTTGCCGAACCAGAAGTTCTGTCCGCTACTCTACAGACAGCGTCTTCTACCAGACGCGATGTTGTATTAGCGGATATAGTGTAGGTAAAAAAGGGTAAATGGGGAGGGGGGGGGGGGCACCACCGTCTTACCCGGCCCTATGAATATGTCTCGAGCTTTCACATGGCTCCCTGCACAAAACGGCTGGCCTTTGCTTGACCCGCCAATTCGTATGCAGATCAGATCAGACACGGAGTGAAAGGGGGTTTTCTCCGCGACCACGGTGTCATTGCCCAAGTGAATAATTTACACGAGTCAATATTGATAGATGACTACCGGACACTTCAAACAAATGTGTACTCGATACTTTCAATACCGACACTTTAAAAAAAATTGTAAACTCGATACTTTCAATACTGAAACTTTAAACAAATTTTTATTCGATACTTTTTTTAAAAAAAAGCTTAAGGATAATTTGAGTCGGAATGTTAAGGAGTCGTAATCACTTCTGTGACGCCTATTTACATTCGATAAAAAGTTATGAATAAATTATCTTACTTTTATCCACAATCTTAAAAATCATCAAAATTGCGTGGGTTGATTTCACCCTACTCTCACCCCAAAAGTCTCTTCGCCCTGGAGTAACATGTCAACCAAGATACCCCAAAGGAGATATTTCCTTGTGAGCATGTCGACTGCGATGTTCCCTCCTCTCACTGTGAAGGAGACCCACTGTGAAGCCAGGGCGTAACAAGAAATATAAGACAAAGGCTCTCAAATGGGATGGGGCCGCGTAAATAACATGTGTATATCCCATTTTCATATCTTCTTATGTTGCTAATTGGATCACTGTGAGGTCTGGAAGATGAGGCAAATGCTCTTTTCGTTTCACATTTGATTGGTCAAACCATTTGAATGTCCAAATATTTGGTGAGGCATTCGATTGGTCCAACAATTTCAATGTCCAAATATTTGGTGAGGCATTTGATTGGTCCAACCATTTCAATGTTCAAATATTTGGTGAGGCATTCGATTGGTCCAACAATTTCAATGTCCAAATATTTGGTGAGGCATTTGATTGGTCCAACCATTTCAATGTTCAAATATTTCATGAGACATTTGATTGGTCCAACCATTTCAATGTCCAAATATTTCATGAGACATTTGATTGGTCCAACCATTTCAATGTCCAAATATTTCATGAGACATTTGATTTGTCCAACCATTTGAATGTCCAAATATTTGGTGAGGCATTTGATTGGTCCAACCATTTCAATGTCCAAATATTTGGTGAGGCATTTGATTGGTCCAACCATTTCAATGTCCAAATATTTGGTGAGGCATTTGATTGGTCCAACCATTTCAATGTCCAAATATTTGGTGAGGCATTTGATTTTTCCAACCATTTCAACGTCCAAATATTTCATGAGGCATTTGATTGGTCTACCCATTTGAATAGCATGTACGACTGACGATTATTGTATGTGTGTGCTGAGTGAACTTTTGTGACCTGATCGTCCTGTGTTGTTGTCGTGTTGCATGACTGGACGTGGTGAGCTGTTTTCAAGGAACGTTTAAACTTAAATGGGGGAACACTGGGTTAGGGAAATGGAGTGAGAAGTCATGTGATGTGAGTCAGGTATAAAAAGAATGTAGATTGAGGAATAAAGATGAGCTGTTATACTGACCACACACGCGCGGGTTGGGATCATATTGTATCATTACGCCCAATACAAAGTCGCAAAACACTGTGAAAGCCATTTGTTTGGACTACCCAACCCCCACCCCCCCCCCCCCCCCCCCCCCCCCCCGCCCCACACACCGCTAGCCCACTTCATATCCCCCCCCCCCCCACCCCCACCCCCACCCCCCCCCCCCCTGACAGTTCCCAAATAGTTGTATAGCCATTTGAATCCCCCCCCCCCCTCTTCCCCGACAATGTCCAAATAGTTTTTCGGCCAATGTCGGCTTTTATTCATGTCGAAATTGGTCCCCATGTTGCTGGTGACACATTTTTCTGAACGATAGCAGGCAAATAGTGTCCAATAAAAATAAAATGTAATAATATAAGATTCCCTTGTAAGGGACTTAATTCCTGTTAAAAGGATTATGAACTTAGTTGCCTTCCTTAATTGTACACATTTTACTGTATTAAAAAAACAAAAACAAAAAACATCCTTTATGTTTTTTTCTATCATTACATGACAAACTCATCACTGACTCCTGATGTGTCAGAAAAGGTCTGGTACTGATTACGACTTCCATTGGTTAGATTCAGTTCGACTGATGGCTCTCTACATTAAAACATTACATTTTGGTAACAAAATTATTACCCTTAGCCAAAGACCTGAGAACTTTATATTGTTTGTATTGTTTGAAGGTTACGCTAAGGATGTGAGTTCAATGTATCTGTACCACCCCCACACCTTCCTCCCCCCCCATTTATATTGTTTTTATTGTTTGAAGGTTACCCAAAGGGAGTGAGTTCAATGTATCTGTACCCCCCCCCCCCCCTCCCCCCCCCCCCCCCCGGATGTTTGAAAAAATGAACAAGATCAAACCAAACATCAATTGAACGCCCCAAACTTGACCTACTTTCAGAGTTGCACAGTTTATTAATCAAATATATGTTATGGGCTCTTAGAACATGACAGATCCTCATGGGGACGCACACATTTATTTAGTCGACGTTGGTTCGCCATCAGTCCTGCCCCCCCTCCCCCACGACCCTAATAAATTGTGTCGTAGAATAGAATGTTTGATGAATTCTGCTCTAAGCCTTATTCAAAGGGTTGTACGCGAAATGTCGTGTGTGCCATGGGCGTCTTTTGGGTTTCTGAACTGTGCCATGGGCGTCTTTTGGGTTTCTGAACTGTGCCATCGGCGTCTTTTGGGTTTCTGAACTGTGCCATCGGCGTCTTTTGGGTTTCTGAACTGTGCCATCGGCGTCTTTTGGGTTTCTGAACTGTGCCATCGGCGTCTTTTGGGTTTCTGAACTGTGCCATGGGTGTCTTTTGGTTTTCTGAACTGTGACATGGGTGTCTTTTGGGTTTCTGAACTGTGTCATGGGTGTCTTTTGGGTTTCTGAACTGTGCCATGGGGCGTCTTTTGGGTTTCTGAACTGTGCCATGGGCGTCTTTTGCGTTTCTGAACTGTGCCATGGGCGTCTTTGAATTTCTGTTCTTGGACATGGGCGTCTTTTGGTTTATGAATAGTCTCAGTTCGCTTTGACCATTGGTCTGCACAGTAAACCACACGTGCCATGCCCGTGTCCATATCAAGTAGAGCAAATTTTTAATTTATTTAAATTTTGAAGACATCAGGTAACATTATCTTCGAACGCTTGAAGGTTTAATCACAAAATGCAACTTTGATGCCCGAAGCTCTCACTGTTTACCATACTTTATTTAACACCATCTGACATTTTATTTTCTTTGGGGGGGGGGGTGTACTTTCAAATAATACAATTTATTCACCTAAAAAAGGAGAAAGAGAGCGAAAGAAGGTGTGGAAGGTGAATTGATAATTTCAATAACAGGCGGACACACTGATATTGCCATTAAATAAAATCTACCGTGTATGCTTTTCTTTTCTTCTGCATCACCAAATGGGCCGAGTACTAACAAAAATATTTAAAAAATGGACCACGTGACTTACCAAACGATATTCTTAGGAATGAAGCACTCTAAAGTCACGTGGGACTCTGATTTCAAAGTTTGTACAAACACCTCCTCACCGCAACACCGGAGCCCCCACTTTCGGGCCCCAAGAGCTCCGGCAGCGGTTTACCGAGTACACATTCTTGACAGACCTCCCCAAAACTCGCTTCCGTCATAAACATTGGTGTTTAAACACTGAGCGCTTTCCGCTAGCTGGATGGTGCTTAGGTCTCTACCATTAAACTCCTGATGCTTTGAAGATTCAGTGTGTTGTTTGTTGTAATGAACCATTAAGAGATTTGCACCAGGGGTTGCAGTTTTAACTTCTTTGTCGGAGATTTCAAAAATCCAGATATATTATTTTAAATCGACCGAATTTCATAAAAAAAGTTAGATTTCGCTTCATGATTTTTATGTGTGTCATGCAACTTTTTATAAGTGTTTTATTCAACTTTTTATGTTATCAAAGTCAAGTTAAACTTTTTTTTTTAGTTTTCAGTGGATAACAGGATTAAGTTTAGATTTTGATTTAATTCATTTAAAAACCAATGAGAATTTGTAGCTTTCTGTCCATACGATGTGTCATCATTGAGTCCATGCGAAATGTCAACTTTGAGTCCATGCGAGTTGTCATCTTTGATTCCATGCGAGGTGTTATCTTTGATTCCATGCGAGGTGTCATCTTTGGGTCCATGCGAGGTGTTATCTTTGATTCCATGCGAGGTGTCATCTTTGAGACCATGCAAGGTGTCATCTTTGAATCCATGGATGTGTCATCTTTGAGTCCATGCGAGGTGTCATCTTTGAGTCCCATACTCAGACTGTTGTTTCTGTTGCTACGCCACTCAAGCTATAGAAGTTATTTCGTGAAAAATTGTCCTTGAAACCCCATTTTGTAGTCATTTTTTGTTGTTGTTTTTTGTATCGCTTTTGTGTCAAGATTCTCTCTGTCTCTGTAAGCTGCGGACCAAGCCGTTTATTACATGGTCACCTTATCACGGCATTGACAATCTCTGGTCAAATAATTATTGACCACATTTCAAAAAAGGAAGCGTGTCTCTTATGTTCTAGCTTGGAGCTGGGGGCTCGTCTGATTTAGAACCACTGTTTGCTTGTCGGACTCATTAGGTCGGGTCTCGCTGACCGACGTTATCACCGAGCAGATAGAATTTTACGGCTGAAAACATTACCATTACTTTATGCGGGAAAGATCTTGAAAACATTACCATTTCTTTATGCGGGAAAGATCTTGAAAACATTACCATTACGTTAGCGATAATGTACAGACCGTTAAAAAACAACAACATAAAATGGCGTAACATAAGATTTATGCTTTGAATAATTGCCCTGCTGTGTATGCGATATTAATAATCGATAAACGATATCAGTAATCGATCCTGTTTTTTTTTTTTTAAATAGATTTAAATCTCATTACAATAAGGCGGCCACATTACGTGGCTGCCCGGTGGCATTCAATACAATGCACAAAAATTGTGTGCTGCTGGTTTAGTTTTAAAAGGAACACGTTTTAAAAAAAATAATAATAATTTTTCTTTTATTTAATTTTTCCGGAATTCTTGAGACTTTTTTTTTTTTGGATCGGATTCCAACTTTTTGTTTTATCTGTAGCTTATGGCGTAGTATGAAATACGCATTGAAAAAACATGAATAAATATAACATAAAATACTAAAACAATTACTATACCAACATATATAACCGTTTATCACCATATATCACAGTAGGTCACAATATATGACTATATATATCCATATATCGCCATATATCACAAAATATCACAATATATATCACATATTGCCATATATCACCATATACCGCCATATATCATCATATATCGCCATATATCACCATATATCGCCATATATCGCCATATATCGCCATATATCACCATATATCGCCATATATCACCATATATCACCATATATCGCCATATATCACCATATATCGCCATATATCACCATGTATTTTCAAATGTCACCATACATCGACATATATCATCATGTATTGCCATATATCGATTTTTACCGCCATATATTACCATATCATCACCATATATCACCATACACCATCATATAATCACCATATATCACCATATATCAAATATTTATTTAATCATAATATCACAATGTACCACAATTATCACCACATAATCACCATATATCCCTATACACCATCATATATCACCATATAATCACCATATATCACATATAGCACCATATAATCAAAAAATACCACCAGATATACCACCAAATAATCACCATATACCACCGAATAACCACCATATACCACCAAATAATCAATATATACCATCAGTATTATAAGGTGTTCCACTTAAAACAGATTCAAGTGCAACCATCGTAAAGCCCCACATTGACGTGATCCGTTTTTTATTGAGCCAATTATCACGTTATGGCGCGCTTTCAATCAATATTTTATGCCGCTCCCCCTACCCCCCCCCCTCCAAACCGTGCCAAGTAAGGAACTTCCAATGTCTTTCACCCCCCAGGAAAGGAATAGCACATAGAGCTGAAAATAAAAGCAACCCTGAAGAGTTTCCCGGCCAATACTTGGACACAAAAAAAAAACCGTATTAACATTTAGTTTAGTATTGTAAGATTCTATTATGCTGAACCACTTTCATACAACAAGACTCGGAACAATGCTCAACATTAAATGGCAGGACAGGGGTCCCAGACACTGAGGTGCTCGCTCACACGGGCAGGTCTCCCGAACATCTTTACCATCTAAATGAAGCCCAAGCTTCGCTGGGCGGGACATGCTGTGAGAATGTCAGACGGCAGTCTGCCCAAAAGAATTTTCTATGGTGGGCTCCAACGAGGCAAGCGGTTTGCTGGCGGACAGAAGAAAATGTTTTAAAGACATCCTAAAAGCCTCACTGAAAGCGTTCAGCATAAACCCAGACACGTGGGAGGAAATAACAAAGGATCGAACATCATGGCGTTCTACTTGGCACAGGAGCTCCATGCAACATGAAGTTGGCAGAACAGCAGTTGCACAGCGCAAGAGAGGAAGGCCCGATCTGAATCTGCTCCCGGAGATGCCCCCTGCACCCACTACACAAGAGAATTTCGTGCAAGATCGGCCTCGTTAGACATCTACTCACCCACAGACAGAACTAGCAAAGATCTGCTGATTAAAGTGGTCATGGTTGACTCCCGATGGATGAACAACAACAACTAAGACAACATAAGATTATATAAGATTATAACGCTTTAGATATGTATTGATACCAACTATTACAGTGGCATCATCTTTCCTTCATCTTCCCCTTAAAACACAGAACAAACTGATTTTTTTTTCGAGGTAGGGGTTGGGCTGATTACTTTTAAGGATGTGTTGTCATCGGCAACGAGTCTGTGTATCATATTTCCTCTCGATAAGTTGACGGGAAGTGGGTCAATTAGCCTTTGGAAGATTTTGCCACACACACAGCCAGAAAGAAATGCACGAACGCACGCGAAGTTAATGTCAAGGTTTTAAAAATACCGGAGGATGAACCACAATTCCTCTGGCTAAATTTAAAATATTTGTTAAAACGAAAGTTCCGAGAGTAACGAAACAAGATGTCTTCCGCTCGCGTTGTTCGGTGTAGGCAAGTGCCGATGTCTCGATGTCTTCAATTATTTAAGGGCATGCCCATTTCATTTTGTTCACGTGAAGCACGCAGGCCTACATGGTCGTTCTACCTTGGCCAGTCCACACGATTCTATTTCATTATTTAGTCAGACCTTTGAGTTGACGACAACACAGGTTCCATATGCATAGACAGACATTTTTACGTGAAATAAATTGAGCCAACCGGAATCACGTCATTTTTAAATAAAAAAATAATTATTTTTAAAAGACAATTAAATATTATTTTGTTAATGTTAGTTGTTCTTGGGGATAGCTCTCTAACAATTCATTTGGTATGGATAGGTGCGTTGACTGAAGGGGTGCAACTTCTAAACTCTAAAGGGAACCAGATATGCTAAGTGGGGGGGGGGGGAGGAGGGGAAGCTGTCGTAAAACGGGGGGATGGAGGTAGGCCAGATGAGCTTCTCAGCTGAACTTTCCCTCTCCTAGGATTCTATACCATGCCGTGTGCGATTTTTAAAGGGTAATCCAAAAAAGGGGGGGGGGGGGGAGGAGGGGAAGCTGTCGTAAAACGGGGTGATGGAGGTAGGCCAGATGAGCTTCTCAGCTGAACTTTCCCTCTCCTAGGATTCTATACCATGACGTGTGCGATTTTTAAAGGGTAATCCAAAAGAAGCGAGGGGCTTGTGGGGGTGGGGGTATTGAACCTGATACAAAGGCCCCCACCAGACAAAAAGACGCCCATTAGATGCGAAGACTCCTAAGCGATACAAAGACTCCCATGCGTCGCAAAGACTCCTACGCGATACAAAAAGAACTATACTTGGTTACAGACACGGCAACACTATAACATGACATTAACAGGACAATAACATTACACTATCAATACATTAACACACAATAGCAACTGAACAACAGTACAATTACCGTAGTGCAATACAAATACAATAGCAGTACAAAAGCAAAACAATCACAGTGCATTAAAAGTACAATAACTAAATAGCAAAAAACAAATTAATAACAAAGTATCTTACACTCTGCCAGTAAACACTGCACTGAAACTCACACATACAGGCACGCATACATATGCTTATAAGCACGTACGCAGACTCAAACACACGCATGCATGCACACACACACACGCACCATCACACATATGCGCACGTACACACATACACACGCACACACACGCACACACATACACGCCCATGACAAAATGAAATGACAGGAAGCTCCACAACAAAGTACGTCCCTGATTAAAGAAACAGCAGCCGCCATGTTCCCACCAGAACCGGAAGTCAATGATGGATATGTACAGCAGTGCACTATTGTACCGGGGTGTCGGTAAAGTACAGGAAATTGACGTCATTGGCGGGGCCGCCATGTTTTTCATGTCCTGTTGTTATTAGGTGTAAGGGACGGGCAAGGAAGTACTTGTTGGATTTTAGTGTGTGTCTGGGTGTGCGTGGGTGTGTGTGGGTGTGGGGGGGGTTGTTTGGTTTTTAATAGGAAGGATCGCAGGATTTTCAAGAGGAGGACGCCTGCTGGAATCAGCGTTTAAAACTTTTTTTTTCCTTTTACAAAAAACGTTAGAAGAATAGTGTGTTCTTGCACCAACGGATTCTGGCAAAGTACGCAGTGATGAGGCTCTAACTGAAAATTCTGAATGAGTGGCCATTCGTTCAGTCATGTGGCCCTGAAGGGTCACGTGGCCTTGTAAGTCATGTGGCCCTGTAATGACATGTAACATCGTGAGTCATGTAGCGCTGAGAGACATGTGGCGCCGTCAGTCACGTGGCGCTGTGAGTCATGTGGCAATGCTATTCAGGTGGCCCTGTGAGTCAGGTGGCCCCGTAAGTCACGTGGCATTGTGAGTCAGGTGGCCCTAACATCAAAGTCTAAATGAGTAGCCCTTTGGAGAGTTCAAAAATCTTTAATATTTAATATTAATATATATCCATATATAAATTTATTTATAAAAGCATTTGGTCACACCAAAAACTGTATTTTAAAAATAATATTAATTTTTTTTTTAAATAAATGTTGATTAAATCTAGAGTGGCCCATTTTAAATGTACCACACAGAAGAGGAAACGCTGTGATACTCAAAAAATAGGAGCTGCTCATTCCTGCTCAAGGCAATCAGGGACTGGAACAATCTTTCCAAAGGAACGGTTGAGGCGACAACACTAGACACATTTGTGTCTATTGCCTCAAGCCTTCAAACCCCTAGTGCATGATTCCCTCATAAAGTGGCACTGGAAATCAGTGAAATGTCCTCATCAACACCAGGCACAGAAACATTGCAAATCCCATCTACATGCATAGGAGCCAAAATGATCAATAACTTGATCAAGGGCCCTTAAGATATAGAAGAAGAATAAAATGTTTATAAAATTTAAAAAAAAAAAATAATTACTGTATTTATTGGCGTATAAGACGCACCTCAATTTAAGAAGGAAATTTCAGGGGGAAAAAAAAACTAAACATTATATAGGCGTGTAACACGCACACATCATTTGCCCACTATTTTCATGGAGAAAAAGTGCATGTTATACGCCAATAAACACGGTAATCATAAATGATTTAATTTAACTCTTGAAATGGCTGACCAACCACTGCAGCGTCCACTTTCTCAGCTCGCATTTTACTTTTTTATGTTCAGTTTAGTTCGTACATTTTCGTTGCCAAGCTAAATCGGTACACGAATCAGAAGACCTGTAGTCTTCTATGATCTTTGCACTGCGGCATCGCTAAACAACAATCTCCTCCTATTGGAGTAAGCTTTTCAGACGTTTTTATCACCGTGGAATACCGGAAGTAGGCCGACGCAGCATGTCGAGGACCAATAGAAAATGAACTCGGCGCGCGCGCTGATGATCTCCAACCAAATGCCATTAAACCTCTTCCCATTCAGCTGTTTTGAAATCTATTTTTAAAATTGATGCAGTGATTGTGTTGTTTCTGTGTGGAAATACCAGAATGGACCACTTCATCTGATTACAAGCTATTAATTTTTTCTATTATTCAATCGATTACTACTTTTGTTCCATCGACTATATCTTTCATTCCCATTGTCGTCAGAATTGCAAAAAGTCCCCTTCACCCAAAAAAAGGGGGTGAGGTGGGGGATCTTTAGGCTATACAGTGAAGGGAGGGGATTGTAGAATAACAGTCTGAAGGATCTCAGGGTGGGAGGGGGGGTTTGAGGGGAGGGCTGGGGGAGGCGCTGATGTGACGTTGTTAAGTGGGCTGAAGATCGAACGTCCCTAAGGGCTGATGCAAAGATTGTTGTGTATGTGGATGTGTGTGTGTATGGGTGTGTGTGTGTAAGTGTTGTTTTTTTGTTGTGGAGGCTGGGGTTATAAAGGGTTTGGGGGACTAAGGCGTTGTCGGGCTCACGTATTTGGTGACAATGAATTCAAATATTATCAATTTCCGATATAAATGTTGTTAAAAATTCAGTGCTGGCACTGTCAAGGTATTTGTGTGAAGATTTTCTCCCCCCCCCCCTACTCCCTTCCTAATAATAAGACTGACCCCGACACCAAATCTTTAAGACTGATTGTGACACCAGATCCCTAAGACTTATTGTGACACCAGATCGTTAAGAACTGTCAAGGTATTTGTGTGAAGATTTTCCCCCCCCCCCCCTACTCCCTTCCTAATAATAAGACTGACCCCGACACCAAATCTTTAAGACTGATTGTGACACCAGATCCCTAAGACTTATTGTGACACCAGATCGTTAAGATTGATTGTGATACCACCTTTTTAAGACTGATTGTGATACCAAATCTTTAAGACTGATTGTGATACCGAATCTTTAAGACTAATTGTGATACCAACTTTTTAAGACTGATTGTGACAACAGATCTTTAAGACTGATTGTGATACCAGATCTTTAAGACCGATTGTGACACCAGATCTTTAAGACTGATTGTGACACCAGATATTTTAGACTGATTGTGACGCCAGATGTTTAAGACTGATTGTGAAACCAGATTTTTAAGACTGACTCTGACCTTTGAACTCCAAATATTTTTGTTTTGTTTTGTCCACAGATAACTATGAAAATAACACACCTTGCGCCCACGGCCTTACACTGACCACCTGTGTCCCGCAGTCCGGCGAAACTGAACTGAGGCCCTAAGGTCAAGATGGAAGAAGCCTCGCGACTTTCAAGGTCGGGTGTCGACGCCATGACGACCGCCGGGCCTGGGCCTGAAAGAAGGACATCGACCTTCACCACGGTCCAGGTATGCGGACCCAGAGTTTCAAAGCACTGACTGCTAAGTTTATTTATCTACGACGTGGGCGCAGAATGAAACTAGTATTCTGGTCACAAAACTCCATTTTAACAGCTTTATGCTTACTTGTTACATGCCGCTATCATGTGTAGAGAGCGTACGGCTTGTGACTATTAGTACACAACAAAGGATTAAACATTAATTAAATACAGTAATGAAGAGCGATACCCAAAGTAGGGCTAATTAGAAACAATGATTTATTAAGCTAACTTGACAAAAACAAAAATCAAATGGAATGAAATAAATCCAAGGCTTTTCACTTACAGTACAGCAATGAACTGGTACCGGTGCAATGTTAGAAAGGTGCACACACATGCACAGTAAATATAATGTACAAAATCTACGATCAGTACAGTATGTCAGTCTATAAGTCAATTCGTCTCGCTCCCGACTTGCATCGCGAAAATCTGTCTTTCTCTCTCTTTGTCTTGCAGACTCTATCTAGCTCTCCGTCCGTCGGCTTATTTGTATTCTTTCAGAGAGACTGTATTCTTTTCCGGAAAGGGATTACGCATCGTATCTGTACCTGGTCCTGTCTCGTAAGTTGTAGAGAATTTGGCTATAGGCTGTGCTTACACGTAGCCAGGGAGTTCAAGGGAGACCATTTATAAACAAGGCGAGCTTCCACCATAGCATCATGTTCTAGTTGGGATATTTTAAATGCGAAGAAAAGAATGTCCGGCAAGCAACATTCTTAGAAAAAATATTTTGCTTGTCACCACGGATTCACGTTTTTTTTTTAAAATGCGTATTCCATGATGGGATTAACTATTTCTGTCTTCAGTCACTGAAAGTGAATAGTTGCTTTAAAAAAGGAAACTGTAGGACTCTGACCCATCTTTTGCGGACAGGTCTCAAAACCAAATGTTATGGATTGAATTCACATACAAAGATATCTATCTGGGTAATAAGTCATACAGAGCCACTAAGTTGCAGTGCGTGAATTTAAGAGCTTATTTTGTTAAAGCAAACTTATAAGGATAAGAAAGACGCGAATCAAAATTCACATTTAAATGACAATGCTTTCCCGAAAAACTCAGAAAAAAAAATACTATTTTAGCAAAATTCATCAAACATTTTGATAATAGTCATAGAATACAGGTCGCCTTAAAGATTTTATTCTTAAGAAGATGATCCTATTCAATGATAAATTCCACACTCTGTCTATTTTTGTTGTGTTTTAATTGCAGATCACTCCCATCAAAGCCTCACCGGAAATGAAAAATGCCATCAGACGACAGAGGCGCATGGTCGGCATAGGCTACGCCCCTTCGGGACTTCCTTCCCAAAGGGTTTTCAAACCCGTCTACAGGGCCGTGCTGCCTGGGGGCGTCCAGCCCAACAGTACACAGTACACCATCATCACGTCCCACAGCCTGAGCGGACGTGACGTCACTGACGACCTCAATGGCGTCCATCAGCGTGACACGGTCGACGACGAGATGGAGACTACCGCCAACAGCGCCATTCCTAAATACGGAAGTGACGTAAAGACGCTGAGGGTCAACAACGGTGGCTACAGCGTCATCTACGAGAAAAGAGTTCACTTGCAAGGGGACAAAATGGTGAGTCCGAGAGGAGAAGCAGACAATGCCATGCTTACATCGACGCCTGCAAGTCTGAGGTTAACCCTCGCGCCCAACCATCACCGTCAGTTGAACATGGTGCGGTCAGTGACCTCAGATCACCTGACTGGACGAAACCCGATGGTCAGTAACATGAAGCCGTTTTTGGATGACAGCAGGATAAGCAGCGAGTCCTGGCAGCGAGGTAATCACGTGTTCCTGACACAAAGCAGGAGAGGACATATAAATATGACCTTCCAAGGTCAGGAACATGGCTTTGCCGAGAACTCAAGAAAAACTGATCCCCAGACAATAATGCAACCAGATATCACCGATGCGGAGTCCGCACCGGCAACGGAAAAACCCGATACGGGTAATATCCACCAGAAGCACAACATGCCGAGAGAGATGCCGTGTGTTGACTTTGCCAACAGCATCATCAGTGCCGTGAACTCTGACCTTAACCAAGTCTACCAACTCTGCCACGCAAGAGTCAAATACTCAGACATTATAGAAAAAGCGCAGCCCCACAGGCTTAATGACAACGCTTCGACGCGTGGGGGCGCAACAAGTAAACTAAGTATTGGGGCCCCTAATACTGGCGTGCCAAATCAGCTCAGTTTTTTCTCTCCGACTTCTGCCGCCTCTTCGTCCCCTTTGACGTCTCCAAGGCGTTCACAGTTGTTCCCCAACCTTCTCGTTAAACCTTCCAGGCAGGTGTTTTCAAACAAGTCAGCTCTAGAATTCGACACATCCTCATGGTCGACAACCTATCCTGGACAAGATTTTAAGAAAGAGTTCTCGGAATCGTCCCAGACTTCAGCGCCAGAACCGGTGGTCGATTATGATAAGTCCGATACTTTCGTGATCGAATTTAACGGAAACGCTTCTCCGAATTCAAAAAGACCAATTTTAAAGCATACTCTTAAAACGACCAACACTGGCGACACCTACGGCAAGACACCTGCTGGAGACGTCAACAACAACAGCAACAGCAGCAGCACCGATACGTTTCCAACAGTTACAGCGGGTCAGGGTAGCAGGAATGGAAACACGGGGGTGTCAACCAGTACGTTCAATCTGCAAGCGAGACGGAAGCTCCCCGAGAACGCCGGGCCGACCGCTGGCAGCAGAGAAAAGGGGAGGCTAGTGCGATTCAACGCTGATCCTAAAATTCACGAGTTCACTCCCTCCGAACCAGTTGTTCCCTCGAAGTTCCCTCAAACTGACTCGTAGATTATACACATTGTATTTTATTAGTGGAACTAAAAAGATAACCCGCCAAACCATGGCGGCCAAACCATGGCGGCCAAACCATGGCGATGGCAATGCATGCACTTCCCGTCTGCTAAAGTTACTTGACAAAACATCCATTGAAGTAACGCAATTGTTAAGAATTCCCAATTAGTGCTGACCTCTAGGAATTCACGCTCGCTTTGAACTCAGCCACACATATGTACTTTTAAAATTGTTTTTTCTGATTTACAACGTTCCGAGGCCAGTACTTTTTCCACATGAATTACTGTGTTAACAAAAATTTGTTGGAATAAAAAAAAAAAAGAAAAAGATCAGTGAAGTCAAAATACATGTGTTAATGTTTATAATACAGTGTAAAAATAATCAACCATATGTATTTGAGCCACACATTTGTCCTTTTAAAATTGTTTTTTCTGATTTACAACGTTCCGAGGCCAGTACTTTTTCCACATGAATTACTGTGTTAACAAAAATTTGTTGGAATAAAAAAAAAAAAAAAGAAAAAGATCAGTGAAGTCAAAATACATGTGTTAATGTTTATAATACAGTGTAAAAATAATCAACCATATGTATTTGTATTTTTGTGTAATGAAAGAAAAATGAATGGTATGGCATTTAGATATTTTTTTTTTGCAACAGATTTGTTTTAATCACATAATTTGTTTACAAGATGGAGGAACTTTGGTTTCCAAAATGGCGGATATTAGTATGTGTTATATGAATATTCCAATTAATTACAAAACTTTATTCATGTAATTACCCCAAGATTTACTTTTCGGAAGTATATATACCAATGTTACCATTATAGAACATAAAGAACTTCCAAAACTATTTGACGAATTAAAAATAATATGTATAGAATCTTCGAGACGCCAGAGCAGTGGCCTGGTTGTTAGTTGATGTGTTTACATTATCACCATTATTATAATCCCCGGTGTTATCAGACACAAACGGTAACGCATGGACTGAATGATAAACCCCCGGAATACTCAGACACGCAGACGACTCCGGCACTTCAATGGTTCTCGTCAAACTTGCATGGTGGCTCACCTAAGAGGAGGTAACAACGCTCGCTGCCCTTGCTGCTGTACACCCGTGATGAAAGGCGAAGGGGGACAACTCAGACTGATATTAAACTACCCCTAAAAACAAAATTTTCGTACGCTTTTTTAAAAATTATTTTATTTTATATTTTCTCCCACCCACTTTGACACCGCAGATTTATTGCACCAACTATTTCAGAAAAACAGGACAACATATTACGCACCAAACGCATTAGCGATATTTTTGTGTTTATTTGTTGAGAATAGTGAGGTTAACGGATATATTATTCCGTGAAATCATATTTTCTTCATCTTCCACGTGAAAAACTGGAAAAATAGAATTTCTGGGGTGGGGCTGAAAATTTTTTAGAATGCGTCTGCAAAGAGTCAACATGCCACGTTTCAGCTCGATAAGTTGACGGGAAGTTGGTCAATTAGCCATCCGAAGAAATGCAAAACCAAAAATGAAGTTAACATTAAGGATAATAGAAAAGGAGATGGTTATTCTCCAAAGACATTTCCAGGTCTTCGGTTTTCGCAAGTTGCACGGAAAATCCTTATTGCGTCCTATCTGTGGCTTCTCATCTGTGGATTCTCATTAACCGGGAGTAAGCCAGCCCGGTAAAACGGGATAAAATGTGACCCTCTTCCTGGGGCCTCGGGATAAAGGTGACCCTCTTCCTGGGGCCTCGGGATAAAGGTGACCCTCTTCCTGGGGCCTCGGGATAAAATGTGACCCTCTTCCCGGGGCCTCGGGATAAAGGTGACCTTCTTCCTGGGGCCTCAGGATAAAGGTGACCCTCTTCCTGGGGCCTCGGGATAAAGGTGACCCTCTTCCTGGGGCCTCGGGATAAAGGTGACCCTCTTCCTGGGGCCTCGGGATAAAGGTGACCCTCTTCCTGGGGCCTCGGGATAAAGGTGACCCTCTTCCTGGGGCCTCGGGATAAAGGTGACCCTCTTCCCGCGGCCTCGGGATACAAATTATGATATTTAAAATATATCATAAATTGATTTAACCCATATTTTTAAAAGAAAATTTAATTTATTATCTTTTATAAGTGAACATTTTGTAAAGATTTTTTTGAGAGTTGGTCCGTTGGTCCCCTTGCTATTAGTTGTTTCATCATTCTACCCCCCTCCACCACTCCACTTAGAACAAATAAAGGTTAACTCATGATAACATGATGGTTTATGCAAACGTAGCTTATGACTGACTGCCTGTTGAAAAAAATATTTACTCTGTATTTAAGCTTTGTATTCTATACAGTTAAAAATGTTGAATACCTCAAGAAATATTTAGAGCTAATGTTAAAACGGAAGTTTAGAAATAATTAACACTAACTTTGAAAAGTTAATTGATACATACTAATTCGATTTAGGAGCTAATTGAACACCACATGTTATAAAGTTACTGTGGGACATGATCAGCTGGTGAGCTCAGGTGATTGGAGCACGGGCAGGGCCGGCGCCTGGCATTGTTAGGGGGGGGGGAGCTGAAATCAGTCAAGTGTCGCCCTCAGGACAATTTTAGCAACGCGAGTTTGGTAGGGGTCGCCGGCTGGCTGTCTCCGAGGCTTCAAAGGTCTTGATCTCACCATGCATCATCACAGCAAGGAAAATTAGCTTGTAAACACAGTAACAATGTTCAAAGTCAAAGTGGCGATGGGTTTACACTAAGACTGAGCGCAACCGTTGGACAACAAATCTTTAAGGAGTGAAAAGAAAAAAAAAATTGAAATGATAAAATTAAATTTTGAAGATATCTATTGCACTTGACTAGTAAAACATTTGTAATTGCCATTATATACTTATTATCATTACGGCTGGGGTTAAAATAAATCTTTTTTAAGATTAATCTTTTTAACATTGCCGCCTTTCACGTGCTCTATTTCCGAAAATTGCATCTCTCATTATTTTTTTAAAAATAAAAATAAAAACATTTCAAACTGAATGTGTGTACGCCAACTCACTGAGCGAATTCAGCCTGGTCAAGGTGGCAGTAACACGCCCCACCCTCCCAGCCATGACATAGGTCAGTTCAACTCACGGGGTTCTTTACCACGCAGATGGGCCTCGCAAAACCCGGTCCCTTTTGCCAAAAACCGGTATTTTCGTCATTGAAGTTTACGAATACCGGAATCCAGGTATTTTTCGATATTTTCAATATTTTAGAGAATCTTTAGTCGAGATTCGAGGTGAGGATTTATGAGGGCCGGCGCCAGGAGGGTGCGGGGTCTTGGGCAAATTGAATTTTGAGAGGCCGTTGACGTTATATATTCGGCCGATAGGATATTAAGACACGTTATAGACATTGGACTAGCGAATAACTTAGAATATTGTGTCGACTGTGATTAGGAACTATTAGTAGGCTTAGGTATATTATAAATACACTACGGCAACGCACGGCCCACTTCGACGTCCCCCAGATTTATCAATGAAATAAAAACATTCAGAAGAAATATCATATTTTGACATTTTTTGAGGTTTTAACGATAACACAAATATTTAACTTCAGACTTTAATCAAACGAGCAAAAATAATATGCCTAACTTTTTAATTTAAATAGTTTTATTTATCAAATACTAGCGAGTACCCGGCATGCGTTGCAATGCCACTCAAGGAAAGAAAGTGTTTGCATGTTATGTTTCTTCAAGAGCTTTTAAATACTCAAAATTTTTCTTGTTTTTCCATCTGGTATATACACGAATAAATCAGAAGATTTTCCGACGCGAGAGCAGGCCACATACATCTGTCCATGGGCGAAGCATGGGTTTTCCAAATTTAGTCCGCAAACTTGTAGCGATTGTCCCTGTGCTTTGTAGATAGTCATTGTAGACGCGTGTCGCATCGGAAACTGTAGGCGTTTGAATTCAAATGGCATATCTGTTGGAATCATTGGGGTGAATGGCAAAAGTACATCACCTAGTTTAAATTTTCAATTTAAAATAGTAACTTCAATGGAACCAATTTCGGAAGATTCATTTGAAAAAATGTACCGTACCTAATGCTTCGATATCAAAGTGCGTTTCTCGTTGCAAATCAAGAGCGAAAAGTTTGTTTGCAGATCGATTCCGAGAGGTCATTCCCAACTCATGAATCATCAATCGATATGAATAGTATTTCATGGCACTGACTTTCTTATTCGATTTTCTCAATTTGATGTCAAAATGATATCCATCTTCTCCTTGCCAAAATAAAATAGGATATTGCAATCAAACGTATGAGCGATGAGTTTCTGAGACTCGCTGAACATCAACACTTCTGCGATGAAGAATTATATCACTTGAGTTAAATTCTTTGCCAACTATAATGATCGCCACTTCATCAATTGTTGGTGCATTGTATTGTCTTTCATGTTGGCCGACAGGTCTGCTCTAACTATGACTTTGTATTCATCAGTCGGCATCTTTTCAAGTGCAACTCTATACATTTGAATTAATTCGTTGTGTTGCAAAAATAACGTTTGCATTGCAGCGACGATTTCTCGTTTAGTGCCCGTATTGATATGACAACGTTGATCGATTTGCTCATCAGTATTCCCCATGAAATCATTTGAAGACATTTGTGATCTGTGTTTGGCATTGGCATCAGAGATCCTACACGATGGTAAATTTGGCCTTGCACTTTACTTTAAATGTTGGCATGTAATTCTCGCGCACGATATTTGTTGCACCGAACGATGTCATTTGGAAACATGAATTGCATTTGCGTATGTTTTCCAAGAAATGTTTCGATTGGCTATTGTCACCTGATACCAACAATGATAATGGTTTTGATGGTGAATGTAATTCTTACACGATAGGATCTCCCATCTTTTTACATGAAAACCTCGCACAATAGGTACGTTCATTGTTGGCAGGAGATTTCCAGTTGTCTAGTTTCTCATTAATTTATAAATCGTAAATTCCAGCGGTAAAAAAATGACCATAGTTCAATATCTACGCTGTCAAGTGTGTTATTTAATTACTTGAGAAACCATCGATGGTGTAAAATGTATTTACATAACACAAAACAACTCCGAAATTATAAGACTCTATTCAAGAAATACTCTTAGTTGAAAAAAAAAACGCGATTTCGATGTAATTTCCGATTCTAAAATGCGTCACAAAATTCAAGCTTATTTATACAAATAACAAAAATACTCTCTACACTAAAAATGTAAAAACGTGTTTTCTCTGCTTTACTACAAATGTGTCATTTGTTCAAGGGTGGTAGTGTTGATATCTCCGTTATAAATTTAATTGATGAAGCTCATTTAAGAAAATAAATTGAATTTAGGGTCCCCAGCCCTAATTGGAATATTGTACAATGGATGTACTAAATTTGAAAAATTTGCCGGTGGATTCAGCTACTTCCACACATGCAATAGCTCTGTTTGAAATTATAGTTACAAAGCTCTTAGAAGAAAATATAAAATTAGGGTCACTGGCCCAAACGGAATATTGTAAAATGTTTTTTCTAATTTAGAAACATTTTCGGTAGTGCGCATTTCACTTGACCCAGTTTGATCACAATCGAATCAATGGTATAGAAATGCATACTATAATTATATAGATAATAGAAGTGTGGAAAACGAATTTAGGACCCCCCTCCACAAATGGAATATTGTAGAATTGTTGTATTACTTCAGAAACCTACTTAATATGTAACACACTCAATTTAATATCACTATTTGTATTTGATTAAAAAGTTATCCATTCATGCTTTAGCTCTGTTTGAAATTATAGTTGTATAGCTTAAAATTATAGTTGTATAGCTTATATAGAAAAAAACGAACATAGGACCCCTGGCTAAAAACGGAGTATTTTAAAATGGTTGTAATCATTTAAGAAACCTTTGCGGGCGGGCGCGCGCACAACATCTCTCTAAAATTTTATCGCATTGTAATAATGTAGAGGAGCGCATACGGAAATTATTTTTTTTTAAGCTCCTAATGTAAGGAAAAAAACACGAATTTGGGGCGATTGCCAAAAAAACGGAATATTTTAGTAGAGTTATAATGGCTTAGAAAAATGCTCTGGCTTATGGACAACAACTCACCTCAGTTTTATCGCAAGCGCTTGAATGATGTAGGAGCGCATGCGGTTTGAAATTATATTTATATAGCTCATTTTGTAAGAAACAAACATAGGGCCCCTGGCTCAACACTGAATATTTTAAAACGGTTGTAGTAATTTAAGAATTTTTGTGGGCGATAGAACAACATCTCACTAAATTTTTATCGCATTCTGAAAAATGGTATAGGAGTGCATAGAAAATTATTTTTTACAAAGCGCATATAAGAAAAAATAAGAATTTGGGTCACGGCCCAAAACGGAATATTTTAAAAAGGTTGTAATGAATGGTTATGTTTATAGATAACAACTCGTCAAAGTTTTGTCGCAATCGCGTGAATGGTGCAGGAGCGCATACGGTTTGAAATTATATTTATATAGCTCGTATAAGAAAAAAACGTAAATAAGGCCGCTGGCTAAAATTGGAATATTTTGAAAAGTTTATAATAATTTAAAACTGTTGCGGCCGTTCTTCCAACATCTCACCAAAGTTTTAAATTTTATTGCAATCGGATAAATGTCGTAGGAGCGCATATGAAAATTATTTTTTACAAAGCTCATATAAGAAAAAATACGAATTAAGGGCCGACGGCCGAAAACAGAATGTTTTTAAAAGTGTTTAAATAACACAGTAAAATGCACTGGCACATGGACAACAATTCACTAAGTTTTGTAGCAATCGCGTGATTGGTTTAGGAGCGCATACGGTTTGAAAATATATTTATATAGCTCATATAAGGAAAAACGAATATGAGGCCCCTGGCTCAAAACTGAATACTTTAAAACGGTTGTAATAATTTAGAAACCTTTATAGACATGCTTGCAACATCTCACCAAAGTTTCATTAGAATGGGATAAATGGCGTAGGAGCGCATATGAAAATTATTTTTTACACAGCTCATAGAGAAAAAATACGAATTAAGAGCCAACGGCCAAAAACGGAATATTTTTAAGTGTTTAAATAACACAGTAAAATGCCTTTGCGCAGGGACAACAACTCACCACGTTGTGTAGCAATCGCATGATTGGTGTAGGAGCGCATACGGTTTGAAAATATATTTATATAGCTCATATAAGGAAAAACGAATGTGAGGCCCCTGGCTAAAAACTGAATAATTTAAAACGATTGTAATAATTTAGAAATGTTTATAGACATGCTCGCAACATTTTCCCAAAGTTTTATATTAATCGGATAAATGGCGTAGGAGCGCATGTGGAAAATATTTTACAAAGCTCATATAATAAAAAAAAAACGAATTAAGGGCCAATGGCTAGGAACGGAACACTTGATAAGGTTTTTAATGACTCAGTTAAATGGCCGGTTATGTGGAAAACATTTGTGTAAAGTTTTGTGGCAATCGCATAAATGGTGTAGGAGCGCATACGAGATATACAGACAGACATACATACAAACATTCATTTTTATATATATAAGATTAAAATAATTGGTGTTGTTTTATCTTTGGTAAAATTTAAATAATGAAATGATAAATATGACAAAGTGTATAATGTTTGGTCACTTAACTTTGACCGCAAATGGTTACATAAGTAACCTGATGAAGAGAACACCCGCTCTGCCTTCACATTGGTCGGAGAATAGACCTTACGCTATCATAAGCAATTTTTATATATTTTCCTCTTACAGTCTGGGACCCATTTACCCAGAAAAGCATAGACAGGTTGGAGGCGGTCCAGCGACGGGCAGCACGCTTTGTCATGAACCGCTACAGAAGCACCTCGAGTGTTGGCAGCATGCTGGAAACACTGGGCTGGTCGACATTGGAAGAACGACGACGACTATCCAGGCTCACCATGTTGTACAAGATAACAAATGGACTGGTGCACTGCTCCGGAATCAAACAGAAACTCGTTAATCTTCCCCCCAGACTGCGACGAAGTCACGACAAACAGTTCCGGCTGGTAAAAACAAGAACGAAGTACAGAAGCTCCTCATTCCTGCCGAAGACAATAGGGGACTGGAACAAGCTTCCAAAAGCAACAGTTGAGGCGGCTACACTCGATACATTTGTGTCTATTGCCTCCTGTATTCCAACCCCCAGTTCATAACACCACTGCTGAGTCGCCCTTGCAACCAGTGAAGTATCCCATTGAAACCCATGGACAGTAACATCGCAAACCTCTCTGAAACATAGGAGCCAGAATGATCAATTCATTGATCGTGGGCCCTTAAAATAAAAAAGAAGAAGAAGAAGAACCGCCATTCTCAAATAAAGCCATTTCTATTTTTACCAATGTATCAATGTCTCCATCCGCTGGTCTGGAAGTATTACCCTGAGCCTGAAGTTTCTTTTGTATTTCAATATCAAATTGTCTCTTACGCGGCAGTGTGTCATCAAGTTCATCATGCTCAGATCCAAGATGTTTAATTTCATTTTTCGTAGATATTTCCAACGAGGAATCCGCTGTCTGAAAAAGCTTTTAAATATCCACAATGTTTTCACATCTGGTCGCAATCTGGCCTTAGAAATACGTCCAAGTAGTCACTGGAATGTGCAGACTATACATGAGAGTGAAGGCCTAAAGTTGTACCTCCAAATGTACTAAGTACCGTATTTTCCGGCGTTAAGACGACTGGGCGTATAAGAGGACCCTCAATTTTCCAGGAAAATATTGGGTTTGGGATATACACGCCGTAAAAGACTACCCCCTTCCGAGACAATACCATTAAAAAAAAAAAATCAGGAACATTAAAAAAACCCATCAGATTTGATTTCAACATGGTAATTTGAATGAAAACGGTTGACTTCTTGGTTCTTGAAATCCTTCAAAATACTCTTCATGTTCACCCTATGTTCATCCTCTGTTCATCCTCTGTTCATCCTCTGTTCATACTCTGTTCACCCTCTGTTCATCCTCTGTTCATCCTCTGTTCATCCTCTGTTCACCCTCTGTTCACCCTCTGTTCATCCTCTGTTCATCCTCTGTTCATCCTCTGTTCACCCTCTGTTCATCCTCTGTTCATCCTCTGTTCATCCTCTGACATCAGAAGTTCATCAATACCTCTATACCCGCTACCAACCACCCGGCGGGCCTGGCACCGATCTGGCTACCTCTTGTACAAGATATGCAGCATTCGGCGGGCATTAAAACTATATTTCGGCCATTGTACCCGGCGTATAAGACGACCCCCAAGTTTTGGCACTATAATTTGGGTCTAGTCGTCTTATACCCGTAAAATACGTTATCTTGTTACATCTAATACATTAGCTGAGAGATTGTCCGTAGCTTTCAAGAAATATTGCCAAACTGATGTATTTGTTTCCGATAGTTTTATATGCATATAAAATTCAAGGGTTTTTTTTATGGGTCCTTCATTTCTTTCTATCGACCTGAGGGGAAAATACATCATTAAACAAAAAATTATTAATTCGATCGAATTGGTTTGACGTGTAAAATTTCTTTCAAGATGTTTTAATGTTTGGCCAGGTACGGTATAGACAAACCTGGGACATTCAGTCATGTCAATTTTGGCCAGGTACGGTGTAGACAAACTGGGACATTCAGCCTGAGACAAAAATCTCGAAAATCAATTTTGAGGTCAATGTAAATTATTAATATTGTTATCATAAAATAGAAGTAACATAATTTTTTTGTTCTTAAACTTAAGGTATTTGATTATCAAAGTCCGCATGTACTCATATTTTTAAATATGTAGTTTTTTTTTTGGGCATAATTCAAAGAAATCAAGCAATCGAACATTTTAGTTATTAAAAGTCTACTCGCAGTTATCTCCACCGACTCGACAACAGAAGGGAACCTTTGTGCCGACAATGTGGACACGAAGAGGAGACAGTAGCCCACTTGGTTGTCACGTGTCCGAATAGTGGGACGGGAGCCGACGGTAGGAATCCGGAAGCTTGCCTTAATGATCTCCTATACGGAAGCGCCCAGCAGATGAGCCGCGCCGTGGAAATCGTGTCGAGGGTCCTAAGAGAGTGAAATCTCGACCATTTTGAGTATGGATCTTTATTAGTTATTAAAAGTTGACCCCATGATTTGAGGGCAACGTGTTATTATTTCCATATAAACTCTTAATGGAAGTCAAAATTCGATCTCCATTCGACTATACCAATGACTTATTTGTCAATAATATGAAAACATTTCTTGCCAATCCTGTACCTTCTCTTTGAACTTGAGACACGTGGTGTGAGGGATTGGCAAATCTCATCAATTATCGATCTGTCTTGCTTTAACTACGACCTGGAAACTAAGAGTAACGATTTTTCAAAAAAATTGAAAATGAAATCCCGGGATTATAGAAAATCCTGATTTTCCCAAATCCAATCCCGGTTTTTTCGAGCATCAATTATGGTCCGGTATTCCTGTATTTCCGAATTTCGGAGATCCCGGATTGCAACCAGTATACGCAGACATATGTTACTTAATCGGCCGTGATTGAACCCCTTGAGTGAGGTCAGCTAGTGATAAAATGTCACCCACCTCAGACATGTGCCGGGTTAGAACGAAACGACGGTCCCTCTAAACTCAGCAAACTGTGATGACGCCTCCTACGTGCAGGGCCGGTCCGACTGAGGCCGGCGCCTCGTGCTAGCTTAACTTTGGCACCCCCTTCTAAGGATAAGCATTAAAGGAAAAAAAAATCTAAAAGATAGGGTAGGCGATAGGGTTGGTGATTGGGTTGGCGATAGGGTTGGTGATAGGGTTGGCGATAGGTTTGGTGATAGGGTTGGTGATAGGGTTGGCGATAGGGTTGGTGATAGGGTTGGCGATAGGGTGGGTGATAGGGTTGGCGATAGGGTTGGTGATAGGGTTGGTGATAGGGTTCCGCTATCCCAACCACTATCCCAACCGCTATCCCTTGGTGATAGGGTTGGCGATAGGGTTGGTGATAGGGTTGGTGATTGGGTTGGCGATAGGGTTGGTGATAGGGTTGGCGATTGGGTTGGTGATAGGGTTGGTGATAGGGTTGGCGATAAGGTTGGCGATAGAGTTGGTGATAGGGTTGGCGATTGGGTTGGCGATAGGGTTGGTGACAGGGTTGGCGATAGGGTTGGCGATATGGTTGGCGATAGTGTTGATGATTGGGTTGGTGATAGTGTTGGCGATAGGGTTGGTGATAGGGTTGGCGATTGGGTTGGTGATAGGGTTGGCATAGGGTTGGTGATAAGGTTTGCAATTGGGTTGACGACAGGGTTGGCGATAGGTTCGGTGATAAGGTTAGTGATAGGGTTGGTGATAGGGTTGGCGATAGGGTTGGTGATAGCGTTGGTGATTGGGTTGGTGATAGGGTTAATGATAAGGTTGGTGATAGGGTAGTGATGGAGTTGGTCATGGGTCAGCGATAGGGTTGGCGATAGTGTTGGGGGATAGGGTTTTTGATAAGGTTGGCAATAGGGTTGGCGATAGGATTGGCAATGGGGTTGGCAGCTGGGTTGGCGATAGGGTTGATGATAGGATAGGCAATGGGGTTGGCGATCGGGTTAGCGATGGGGTTGGTTATAGGATGGGCAATGAGATTGGCGATCGGGTTGGCGATCGGGTTGGCGATCGGATTGGCGATCGGGTTGGCGATCGGATTGGCGATCGGATTGGCGATCGGGTTGGCGATCGGGTTGGCATTGGGGTTGGTGATAGTGTTGACAACGTGTTGGCTTTAGGGTTGGCAATTGGTATGGGGATATGGTTGTCGATAGGGCTGGCAGTTGGCTTGGCATTAAGGTTGTTCACCCTGGTCCTTGACCAACCGATTCATTTCTATATTACTGCGTAGAGCAAGAGAAAGATATGGTAAAAACATTGTACTCTAAGTTAGCGGTTCTCATTATATGCGAACACGCCTGTCAACACTATTTTATAAACGATATATTGTATTTGGATTACTCCTATGCGACAAAATCGTTTCGACAGAATCCCATTCACCGACCCAATCTCATTCGTCGACCCAATCCCACTAGTCGACATAATAGCATTCGTCGACCGAGGGTGCATCGTAACTTCGTGTAGAGCATGCCATTGAAACAGCGCCACTTCCCGGGGTAAGAGCGTGTTCATATCGATCTTGATAGACGTTCATCTTCAATATTAGAATAATTTAATGGAATCGGTCTGTTGTAGTCTCCCCCTTTATGACCCACTTTATTGGCATTCATTTAATGGTTATTCGTTTTGTTGAACAAGATTGACAGATCACATCATACGGGGCGTGGCCATTTAGATGTTTACATTAAAAGAAATGTTAGGGCAGCGCCTTTTAGATGTGAATCGTTTTATGCGCTGAGTTATTATGGTACAATAAGCCAGTAAATATATTGTACATAGAAGCCAGTAAATATAATAAAATAATAATATGGCACATAGAACCCACTAAATATATGGTACATAAAAGTCAGTAAATATATGGTACATAAAAGTCAGTAAATATATGGCACATAGAACCCACTAAATATATTGTACATAGAAGCCAGTAAATATAATAAAATAATATATGGCACATAGAACCCACTAAATATATTGTACATAGAAGCCAGTAAATATAATAAAATA
>CAXITT010000203.1:1110159-1149727 GCA_964033795.1 Lymnaea stagnalis
TTCCTTGGGGGGGGGGGGGGGTCATGTCCCCCAATTTATGTAGTTAAAATGGTTATAACTCTGTTATATATTAACAAGATGAATGAGACACCTTATAAAATGTTACTTCGAATATTTATCATCAAGGCTTAGGTATGACGCTCCTGACAAGATAACGGATCATAAATAAGGGACTGCGTTTAAGCCGCCAGATGGATACCGTGGAACAAAAATCCTTGTCAAATAATATGTCAATTTCGTATGAGGTTGAGGCACCTTTATCTCAATTTCTTATGAGATTCAGGCACCAATATGTCAATTTCTTATGAGCCTTGGGCACCAATATGTAAATTTTTTATGAGTCTGGAGTGCCATTATCTGAATTTCTTATGAGCCTTGGGCACCAATATGTAAATTTTTTATGAGTCTGGAGTGCCGTTATCTGAATTTCTTATGAGTTTATTGCACCAATATCTCATTATCTCCATTTCTTATAAGGTTGGGGCATCAATATCTCAATTTCTTACGAGGTTGGGGCACCAATATCTCAAATATTTTATTAGGTTGGGGCACCAACATCTCAATTTCTTATTAAGTTTTGGGCACCAATATAATAATCACAGAAGGCAGTACCAACAAACTTTGATAAAACATTTTAATTTTAACGATTCCACTTTTGAAGATTAACGGCCCCCTTCCAACGCATAACTGGTTACTGTTGCCTCTTAAGGACCGCTGTCCTCAATCGATGCACGGTTGGTAAGCTTTTCTTTTTCATTTTTTTAAAGTGCCCCCTTCAAGTCATAAATTAAATGTCATCTCATGGGCCGGGCTGTTGTGTTACACGTGAGTCAATGTAATCCCGGGGAAAGCCGGGTATATCAGCTAGTTAAAAAAAAAAATGTAGTTGAATGAGAATACCTATCTGTGTGGTTGATTTGAATTCAAACATAAAACATATATAGCTTTGCACTAAAAAATAACTAATATAAGTTATTTCATCAGTATATCCATCTCCACCCCCCAAAAAATCGAATGGCAGGTACGGTACCAAAAAAAAAAAAGAAGGTTCAACATTCAAGTTATGCTGTAATTCGTTCGGATTGACCAGCAAGTGTTACCGTGTTTTAGATTCAACTTTTAATGGGTTTTAATTTAATAACTGCACTGGAGAGAACACAGGATTGCTAATTATTTGGTTTTGGAAAAAGATGACTAGGGCATTAGCTTAATTATGATTAGATCCTCCTAGGTAAAATAATCAAGTTTAAGATGGTCCAAATTTGTCAATGTCTTACATTTTTTTTTTTTTTTTTTAAATTTTTTATAGTTACTGAAAATAAATTTCGTAAAGCAGCATAAAGCAAATTTCTATTTGTTAAATCAATTTTATTATTATTTTTTTTTTAAGTTTAAGATGGTCCAAATTTGTCAATGTCTTACATTTTTTTTTTTTTTTTTTTAAATTTGTTATAGATACTGAAAATAAATTTCGTACAGCAGCATAAAGCAAATTTCTATTTGTTAAATCAAGTTTATTATGATTTTTTTTTTACTCTCAATGGAAAAACAGTGTTATCAAATATTTTCAATTTCTAAAAAAACAATTGTTTTGGTTTAAATCCGATTTCTTTAAGGCGATACATTTACATCGCACATGGCCACAGGTCTACCTGCTGGACGCAGTACTCAGGTCTACCTGTTAGACACAGTACTCAGGTCCACCTGCTGGACGCAGTTCTTTTTGTTGTAGTTTGTCAACGATTCATTGAACTCCGCCTCTTTCAGACATTCAGCGAAGACTACGTCACACCGGCAGAGCTTGTACGGGCATCCGGTCTGGTCTTCGTCTGAAATATGAGGAGAAATTGGCAGTTTGTTAGGGCCATATGGTCTTACTTACTGAAGGACATAATGAACTTACTCACTGAGGGCCATATGATTAACTGTCTGAGAGCCATATGGTTTTACTGTCTGAAGGCCATATGGTCTTACTGAATGGGGGCCATATCTCTTACTGACAGAGGGACATATTGTCTTACGGTCTGAGAGACGAATGGTCGTTTCGAAAGAGGGCCATAAGGTCATACTGCCTGAGAGCCGTTTTATCTTACTGTCTGAGAGTCATTTTATCTTACTGTCTGAGAGTCATATTGTCTTACTGTCTGAAAGACATATTTTCTTACTGAGAGACATTTTGTCTTACTGTCTGAGAGATATATTGTCTTATTGAGTGAGGGCCATATTGTTTGACTGACTGAGGGCCATATTGTCTTACTGAGAGAGGGCCATATTGTCTTACTGAGTGAGGGCCATATTGTCTTACTGAGTGAGGGCCATATTGTCTTACTGAGTGAGGGCCATATTGTCTTACTGAGTGAGGGCCATATTGTCTTACTGAGTGAGGGCCATATTGTCTTACTGAGTGAGGGCCATATTGTCTTACTGAGTGAGGGCCATATTGTCTTACTGAGTGAGGGCCATATTGTCTTACTGAGTGAGGGCCATATTGTCTTTCTAAATGAGTGCCATATTTCATTACTGACTGAGAGCCATATTATCCTACTGACTGAGGGCGATATTGTCTTACTGACTGAGAGCCCTATTGTCTTAATGACTGAGAGCCATATTGTCTTACTGACTGAGGGCCACATCGTCTTACTATCTAAGAGCAAATTTGTCTTATTGTCTGAGGGCCATGCTGTTTAACTCGCACACATTATTAAATGTCGGTACTTGCGGTCACGAGCAGCTGCAGAACAAGGGTTGGTGTCATCCCCTTTCCAGATATAACAATTGTCCTGCAAGGCTGCCTTTTCTGAATGTGACATGCTTTGTGGCGATCTGAAGCTTTGACAATCTGAACTGATGGGAGTATGAACAGATAGCAATCTGAACTGATGGCATTCTGAACTGATGGCAATCTGAATTGATGTCAATCTGAACTAATGGCAATCTGAACTAATGGCAATCTGAACTGACGGCAGAAAATCACTGCAATGGTTTTTAAAAGTCCGAACGTCTTCAAATTCGTTTCTGTAGCGTTACGGTCAACCTAGTTCATTCTTATAGAAATATATTGACATACATCAAGAATAGAATAACGCCTTGTGTTTTACCAGTGCAGTTACAGCTCCCTCCAGAACATTGTATTTTATTATAGACGAAATATATAATGAAATCGCAGCCGTGCACACTGCCATAGCATTCGTCGTGTTGGTAGCAGCACCTTAGGGCGGGGGGGGGGCGTGACAGATTATATGACATGAATGGGGGAACGTGACAGATTAGATGACATGAATGGGGGAATATGACATATTAAATGACATGAATGGGGGAATGTGGCATATAAGATGACATGAATGGGGGAATGTGACATATTAAATGACATGAATGGGGGAATGTGGCATATAAGATGACATGAATGGGTGAACGTGACAGATTATATGACATGAATGGGAGAACGTGGCAGATTAGATGACAGGAATTGGAGAACGTGACAGATTAGATGACAAGAATGGGGGAACGTGACAGATTAGATGACAAGAATGGGGGAACGTGACATATTGAAGGTGACTGATTAAATGTCATGACTGGTGGGAAGGTGACAGATTAGATGACATGACCACTGATGTGATGTCGTCATGGGACATTGTATGTTATTCGTATATACATCAAATGGGATGAGCTAAGGTAAAAGCCATTCCCTTTCATTAATTAATTAATTAATTAATGAAACTTGCAAAACCATGATATCATTGTACTTATTGAGTAGTTACTGATCCACGTTTCATTAATGAACTGATAAAAACCATGATACCACTGTAGTTATCATGCAATTACTAATCCACTTTTCATTAATGAACTTTTAAAAGCCATGATACCACTGTAGTTATCATGCAATTACTAATCCACTTTTCATTAATGAACTTTTAAAGCCATGATACCACTGTAGTTATCATGCAATTACTAATCCACTTTTCATTAATGAACTTTTAAAAGCCATGATACCACTGTAGTTATCATGCAATTACTAATCCACTTTTCATTAATGAACTTTTAAAGCCATGATATCACTGTAGTTATCATGCAATTACTAATCCACTTTTCATTAATGAACTTTTAAAAGCCATGATACCACTGTAGTTATCATGCAATTACTAATCCACTTTTCATTAATGGACTTTTTAAAGCCATGATACCACTGTAGTTATCATGCAATTACTAATCCACTTTTCATTAATGAACTTTTAAAAGCCATGATATCACTGTGCTTATCAAGCTCTTACTGATCCACGTCGTCTTTGGGAGTGTCCCCAGTTCCTCCCGGTCCGCAGAAACACCCGTAGTTTAGGTACTCGAGGCAATCTCTGTCTGTGTACTCCATCATCGCCCTACATAATGTCGATGCGCTACGTCGACGTCTGATGGTCTGGTCCGGTGCGGCAGACACTAGGTAGGAGACCAATGGTAGAAATTTTAAATAACATATGGGAAGTTTTTAAATATCTAGAGAAAAATGAAAGGATGAATATGGTAGGGGAATAGGAGCCAGGAATTGTGTAGTCTCTATCAGGGTCCTAAACTAGTAGCGGAGATTTAAAATAAAAAAGTGGGAGGGGGGGGGGAGTAAGGGTACGTTGGACGGAACACTTAGAGAGAATGCCAAATGACAGAGGAGGGAAGAGGGTGCACCACCAAAACCCAAGAGGAAAACGGCTAGGCTTAGATGGAGGGTTGATGTGGAACAAAAATCTACAACAGCTGGGAAACAAAGCATGGAAAAGAAAAGCATCACTTTGGAAGAAAATGGTGTGAGAGGCCAAAGCACCCCGAAATAAGTTATAGCGCCACTGGGGTGGATGGGTGGATGTTTTCCAATGCACATATACATGTTCACCTGTTTGTGTCCACCATTGGACGCCCCCTGTGGCCATGTGATCTCAGTGCGAGCACCCTACAATGACATCAGTGTCAAATTGTTTGCCTATCGGAGGTGCGTGACCAACGGGGATATGAACATCTAGCAACACTACGTCCCCAACAACTCGCATTAACAATTAACAAGTCAAATAAACAGTTGTGTTTTAATGTTTTTTAAAAAAATAAATAAAGTTCATCTTATATCGTCTTATTTCATCTTATTTTTAAATCCATATTAAAATGCTGAATTTCGATTGGTAGAAAATGAATTTAATTTGTTACTAATTTTAGATGTGGATGTAGTTCCACTAAGACGAGAGTGAATTAAGTGAAAACGCAATTAAGTAACAATATGTTACAGGTTCTATGTTGATGTGACAAACATTATCACACACACAAATTCATATAATACATACAAACAGCTACATTCAATGCATGCACACATTTATAAACATAATCGCAAAATGCACATACTTTTATTTCATAATTACATTCACAATAAAAAGAAAAAAAACTAAACAAACATTAGAACCATAACGTCATCAAAAATATAAACTAGAATCTGCCGCTACAAATAAGACATGCAAACGATTGTAAAAATATAAACTATTGTAAGCCACTACAAAGAAGACATTAAAACAGTTATAATGGTGTATTTGACAAAGACGGACAAGACATTCAACGACACGAGTAGCACAACCAGAAAACAATTTTCCAAACTCTAATTTCTCACTCAGTGCAAATAATACTGCAACAGCTGCCACAGCCACCGACTGAAATGGTGCTCTGAAACTCATGCTCTGAAAAACATAAGGACAAAATAAAAATGTTGGTTTTAATATACAGGGCCGTTGTTTTACTGTTCAGGGCCGATGTTTTACTGTTCAGGGCCGATGTTTTACTGTTCAGGGCCATGGTTTTACTGTTCAGGGCCATGGCTTTACTGTTCAGGGCCATGGTTTTACTGTTCAGGGCCGTGATTTTACTGTTCAGGGCCGGTGTTTTACTGTTCAGGGCCATGGTTTTACTGTTCAGGGCCATGGTTTTACTGTTCAGGGCCATGGTTTTACTGTTCATGGCCATGGTTTTACTGTTCAGGGCAATGGTTTTACTTTTCAGGGCCATGGTTTTACTGTTCAGGGTCGGTGTTTTACTGTTCAGGGCCATGGTTTTACTGTTCAGGCCATGGTTTTACTGTTCAGGGCCATGGTTTTACTGTTCAGGGCCATGGTTTTACTGTTCAGGGCAATGGTTTTACTGTTCAGGGCCATGGTTTTACTGTTCAGGGCCATGGTTTTACTTTTCAGGGCCATGGTTTTAGTGTTAAGGGCCATGGTGTGCTATTCAGAGACCGTGGCAAGATAAAGTTGTTAACTGGGCAAAGACTGAACTTAGCACACTGCCCAAAAAATGACGATCTTGTCGTCTTTGAAAATGTTGCCCGGTGCCGTCGCCCCCTACCCACATCCATACACGGCCCTGATGGTAGATATAAGAATGAGCTAGAGTAACATAACGCTAAAAGGGAGATAGGATTTAAGTACGTTCTGATTCCTAAAAACAATCATAGTTATTTTCTTTTTTTTTTACGGAAATTGAATAAATGTAAATGCGCAAAAAATATTCTAAATCTGCTTTTATTTTAGTAAAAGTTTAAGTATTTTTATTATAAATTACAAAATACATTGAAAGTATCAACTAAGGAACTATTTTAAGAATTTTATATGTGTTTGAAAGTTATGAAAAAATAAACAAATTAAAGAATTACACCGTAATCACATGTATCGGGAAAACCCAAGCATCGGTCGTGTTTAGTGCGTCTTTTAGTGCGTCTTTTAGTGCGTCTTTTAGTGCGTTGTTAATATTACGAATTAAAATTAAAATTCTTCTTCTGTATCTTAAGGGCCCACGATCAATTTATTGATCATTTTGGCTCCTATGCACGTAGACGGGATTTGCAATGTTTCTGTTACTGGTGTTGATGAGGAAATTTCACTGATTTCCAGTGCCACTTTGTGAGGGAATCATGCAATAGGGGTTTGAAGGCTTGAGGCAATAGACACAAATGTGTCTAGTGTTGTCACGTCAACCGTTCCTTTTGAAAGATGGTTCAAGTCCCTGATTGTCTTGGGCAGGAATGAGCAGCTCCTACACTGGCTTCTTGCTGGTATGAGCCTGAATTGCCTGTCATGGCCTCGTCGCTGTCTATGGGGGAGAGGGACGAGTTTCTGTTTAATACTGGAACAGTGGACCAGCCCATTATTTATCTTGTTCATCATGGAGAGCCTGGATTGTCGTCGTCGTTTCTCCAATGGTGACCAGCCTAGTGTTTCTAGCATGCTGCCAACACTAGAGGTATTCCTGTAGCGGTTTAGGACAAAGCGTGCTGCTCGTCGCTGGACCGCCTCCAACCTGTCAATGCTCTTCTGTGTAAATGGGTTCCAGACTGAAGATGCATAATCTAAAATCGGACGGATAAAGGCTTTATATGCTCTTTCTTTCACACAGGAGTTGCCAATCTTTAGATTTCGCCTTAAGAACCCTAGGGTCTTGTTTGCTTGGTTACATACATTGTTAATATGCTCGTCCCAGCGGACCTCTCTTTGAATGGTAACACCCAGGTACTTTACGGAGGAAACTTGCTCAAGAATATGGCCGTGCAGTTTGTATTGGTAGTGTAGAGGAGTACAACTTCTAGAGATTGATAGTGTCTGGCACTTGGCAGGGTGAAATTCCATGTCCCAGCTCATCTCCCACTCAGCTAACAGATTGAGATCCTGTTGTAGCTGGTCCTGGTCAGATCTGTTGGCGATCGTCCTATACACTGCTGTGTCATCTGCAAACAGTCTTGCCTGTGATGTCAGTTTCTCCGGTAGGTCATTAATGTATGCTAGGAACAAACAGGGGCCCAGGACTGATCCCTGGGGGACCCCTGACTTCACATTGACAAAGGAGGAGCTTGTACCGCCCACCACTACTGCTTGGCGTCGGTGGCTGAGGAAGCTAGAGATCCATGTTTTAGTGGTGCCTTGAATCCCATATATCTGGAGTTTGTGTAGAAGCAAACTATGATTCACCCGGTCAAATGCTTTTGCGAAGTCCATTACTAGCACGTCAGTCTGCTTGTGGTTCTCCAGATTGGTCATCAAGTCTTCTACAAATTCGAGAAGCTGGGTCTCACATGATCTATTGACTCGGAAGCCATGTTGACAGTCATTGAGTATATTTTGGCTTTCAAGATGCTTCATGACTGTGCTTACGATTATGTGCTCCAACAGTTTGCAGACGACGCTGGTGAGGGATATCGGACGATAGTTGGCAGGGCGGAATGCTCCATGCGCTGTTCTCCAGTCTGCTGGAACATTTCCTGTGCATAGTGACGATTGGAAGAGGATTGTCAGTGCAGGAGCGATTTCTTTGGCTAATTCTTTGAGCACTCGTGGTTTGATGTTGTCAGGACCACATGCTTTGTAAGGGTTAATGGTATTGAGGAGGGCAAACACACCTTGTTCTGATATCTGGATATCTCCCATGATAGGGTAGGCTCTGTTCATCATTTTGGTCTTCAGAAGGAACTCAGTCTCAGAGTACTCTCTACCGTCACCAAAGACAGACTGGAACTGCTGATTGAGTATGTCAGCCTGTGCTTTTGGGTCAGATGTCAACTGGCCATCCCGCCTCAAGGGGGAAACTCCAGCGTTTGAGGACTTTTGGTGCTTCACATAGCTCCAGAAGCGCTTGTTCTTGACATCCTTGGTCGGGGTGTCTTCCTCTGAGAAGATGCCGTTCATGTAGTTCCAATACGATCTACGCAATAAGCGTTGAATGGTTCGGCGGAGTCTCAGTACCTCCTCTCTCAGTTCAATCGAGCCATTTTTCTTCATACGTTTGTATTGGCGGTCTCTCCTGTGGATGAGCCTACGGATTTCAGCCGTGACCAATGGCTGATTTATCCTAGGTTTGGTGATCTTGTGTGGTATGAATTTCTTCACTGCATCAGTGATTGTTGTCTTGAACTTCACCCACAGCTCGTCTGTTGTCGCTCTACCTTGAATCCCCTGTATGTTTGAGCTTAGCTCTGTGGTTGCAATCCTTAGGCCAACCCAGTCTGCCTTCGCATAAATTGGGATTTCTCGAATGATTTGTTTCATTTTTAGTGTGTTGACTTGAAATTCACAATAAGGAATGCTGTGGTCCGAAATCCCGGGGATGACCTCAACTTTTGGGACACGATGTGGACAATTGGTGAGGAATAGGTCAAGAGTGTCCCCCCCCCCCCTCGTGGGTTCTTTAACCAGCTGTTCCAGACCATTGTTGTTAATTATCTCCATGAATTCTGAGTGTAGAACAGGGTATGGGGACTTGGGCTTCAAGGCAGGCATCTGCCAATTCCAACCAGGAAAGTTGAAATACCCCCCCCCCATACAAGGAGAAAAAATTGTTGTTAATTATCTCCATGAATTCTGAGTGTAGAACAGGGTATGGGGACTTGGGCTTCAAGGCAGGCATCTGCCAATTCCAACCAGGAAAGTTGAAATACCCCCCCCCCCATACAAGGAGAAAAGCGTTTGTTGACTGTGTTGCTCTGTGAAGCGATACCTCGAACCTCCTCAGGCTTGGTTCATCTGCCGTGTTTGGTCAGTAATAGGCACACGCGTAAAGTGTGCGTCTACCCTTTAGTTTCAATTTTACCCACAGGAGTTCGCAGTCGTCAACATTGAGTTTTGGAACAGCGTGGCAGTCCAGGTTGTGATGGACAGCAACAAGCACTCCTCCTCCTCTGTCTTTTCTGTCTCGACGGAATAATTTGTACATATCTGGTACAACCTCTGCGTTTGCTATGGAGGGATTCAGCCATGTTTCTGAGCCCAAGATGACGTCGGGTTTTAGGCTGTTAATTAGGTTTGCTATCTCTACTCTCTTACCACTTGCAGACTGGAAGTTTACATTCAATATGCGCAATGGCTTGTAACTCCATTTGTCTTGTTGACTGCAGCGCATAGGAGTAGAGCAGTGTGGTGATTGAAAACTTCGAAAGTCTCTTGGTGTGGAGATTGAGTGATTCAGAGAGAAATCTGGGAAGGTATAGTCTGTCCCTGCACTATGTGGGTCGAACACAGACTTGCTAATCTGACAGCCGCAGACAGTACAGTGCCATGGCACGTCAGAATTTTTAGCATGTTGGTTGTAATTAGATGTGTCGATCCTTTGGCATTGACGATGGAACCATTGCCCACATTGTTCACAGGCAGCGCCTCTGTCCTCCACATGCACAACATGGTCACATGCTCCGCAGATCCATGATGACTGGGATTTGGAACATGATGGGGTATGCAAGGGAGAACCACCAGCACTAGTAGTAACGTTCGGTCCAGGGTTGGAGTACGAATTTTCCAGGAGGATGCAGGCCAGATACAATAGTACCAGTCTCTGACGGCCTAAGGGCCTCTGAGTAGAGCATGATCGAGATGCTCTATGTACAATGTCTATAAACACACAGTGAGCAGTACCAGCTATGCGGAAAATTGTCTTCCTACTGAAGTTCAAATTGTCATATATAAGGCCTATTTCTGGTCTCTCGGCATCACAGATGATCAATTTATTTACCAGAGCCGTTACCACAATTGTATATAGTGTAATATTGTATTTGAACATACCACAAGTCACTCCGTGTGTTTCAGTCTGAGCGCACACACAGGAATAGAGTTTTGCTACGCTTCAAGTAAGACAGGAAGTGGTAACAAAAATGGCGCCGAATATCAACAATGCAGCACAAACCCCGAAATCACATAATTAGCTAAACATATTGAAGACAGTGACTTTTGGCTCATCCCTTGACCAGCTATGGTGACATTTGGCTCATCCCTTGACCAGCTATGGTGACATTTGGCTCATCCCTTGACCAGCTATGGTGACATTTGGCTCATCCCTTGACCAGCTATGGTGACATTTGGCTCATCCCTTGACCAGCAATGGTGACATTTGGCTCATCCCTTGACCAGCAATGGTGACATTTGGCTCATCCCTTGACCAGCAATGGGGACATTTTAGATTATACATCACAGTTTGTTGAGGATTTACTTGACTAATAATGTCATAGTCAAAGAAATATTCCTCATCAACAAAAAAAAAAGATATAGAAGAAGAAGAAGAAACATGTACACTAATCCCATCTAACCGGAAGTCTGCAAATGACGTCATAGCGCGAATAGCCTAGTTCGCCAAAACTCTTAGGTTTCTTTAAATTTAATAACCGCGCGTGACAAAACTGATAATGTATTTTCCCTTCTAAAAGTAAAATTAATAAATACAATTGATTGCTTTTTAAATTGTTAATAAAACACACACACATTTTTGCTTTGTATATTTTTACGTTTAAAAAGTTTTGCCTGTTTTGATTTCAAAAATATACTTTTATTAAATTTATAACGTAATAAAAACTAACCTTTAAATATAATTCTAATAAGATGCGGTTTAAGTCAAGCAGTGCAGTGCAACTCCATAGCCAAATAGCTTTCACTAATCTACTTATGCCTCATACAAATAAGAACGAATCATATGAAGTGCTAAAGATGTTGGTTTAGGTATGGAAGGGGCTACAATCCGGTGGAAGATTTTTTTATTTATTTAAATATGGGTGGGGGAGGGCTTGGTCACTTTGCCCCAGGCAGCACAAGATACGTCTCAAAATAAAGGAATGCATTTGATAAATAATTAACCTTCTTGGGTAAATACATGTCGGAGGTAGAAAATTGGATGTGTACATTTTAAAGTGGATGACAATATATTTAAATCCTACGGAATTACATTGGAGAAAAAGGAGATGTTGCATTCTCTTTTTACAAATATTGGTATGTTCATTTTGCCCAAGGCAATACAAGATACGTCCCAAAATTAAGGAATTAATTTGATTAATTATTAACCCTCTTAGGTACATACATATCGGAGATAGGAAAAGGGATGTGTACTTTTTACGTGGATGACAATATATTTAAATCCTATGGTATTACATTTGTGAAAAAAAAGAGATGTTAAATTCTCTTTTTACAAATCAACATAATGTTTACCGATTAAGAAAATCAATGGCGTTAACAAATCTTGGGTACATTTATATAAGTATATCCAAAATATCAAAACCCGATTATTTTACCCAGTTGAAAAGTCAATTTTGACAAATGAATATGGGATAATATTTGCTTTTTATTAAAATGAAAATATATTTTTGTTGTTACTTGGCAAAAAGTAAAGAGGTGTGTATTTTTATGAGATTAACTATTTATTTATTTTTTATTTTTATTTTCCGAAACAAAATTGATATCTAAATATTTGATCTGTGACAAACCCCTTCGAAAGCTTTGTTCCTCCGCAGACGACGCGCGTTCTTTCTGTTCCCAGAACACGCACTAAAACCTATGGTGAACGATCTTTCTCTTTCTCCCCCTACCCCCCAAAAAACAACAAACAAACAAAATACAAAAACAAAAATCAAACACTGGAATTCTCTCCCATGACACATCTGCAATATCCCCAGGATCCCAGCCTTTAAAACTGCACTCAAGACCCATCTCTTCAAACTCTACTATAACGACTTATTCTCACCCCCCCCCCTTTTTTTTTTCTAACTGATAAACAACACTCGATGCTGTTTTGTGCTGTCCATGACTGGACAGTAAATAGAACTTGGACGGGTGAGGTCAGGCTTTTTACCATTTGTTGTTTTCAAATGTATAATTTTCTGTATCTGCTAATTTTTATATGAAGCGCAGTGAACTTAGCCCTAGGCTTGGCTACTGCGCCCTAGGCTTGGCTACTGCGCTAAATAAAACCACCTTATTAATAATAATAACAACAATAATAATAACAATAATAATCGCAAAAATAAGGTGTCAGTATGCTGCTGTTTTTTAAGCCAAGAAATTTGTCTTGATTTACATAAAAATTTAAACAAATACTAATTGTTAGATTACCCGTACTTGTCCAAATAAAGCCAATCCACCATGCACTAGCTATTTGTATGACTTATTTACAAACCAACCAAGTAACAACTAAGATTATCTTTTTGTCACACCTGAGCCAAACAGTCCCAGTATTGAAGAGAACACTGAAATGTTTTATTTGTTTGTAGTGTTCCCCCGCCCAACACACTATAACAATACATTGTATGCAAAATCGATTACAATTTTTCTGGACGGACCTGGAGGTTGCGACTGCTACGTAGGTAGTAACCAGCTGATGTGATGCTATAAAGCAGCGGTTCTCAACCTGTGGGTCGCGACCCCTTTCAGGGTCGAACGACCCTTTCACAGGGGTCGCCTAAGACCACCGGAAAAACCCATGTACTTTACAGTTGTGAAGCATCAACGAAAAAAAAATGTGGTTGGGGGTCGCCACAACATGAGAAACTGTGTTAAAGGGTCGCGGCATTAGGAAGGTTGAGAACCACTGCTATAAAGAATTATAAAGCACTTATAAAGCATTTATAAAGAACCCAACTACTTGGACTCAGGTCTCTATGATGATTTCTATGTTGATGCCTGTGTTGATGGCTACGTTGATGTCTCTGTTGATGTCTGTGTTGATGTCTGTGTAGTTGTCTGTGTTGATGTTTATGTAAATTTCTGTGTTATATTTCTGCCTATGTTGATATCTATGTTGATGTCTATGTTGATGTCTATGTTGATGCCTGTGTTGATTTTTGTGTTGATGTTTATGTTTATGCCTATGTTGATGTCGGTATGGATGCCTGTGCTGATGTCTGTGTTGATTAATATGTTTATGTCTAAGTTGATGTCTGTGTTAACGTATGTGTTGATGCATCTGTTCATGCCTGAGTTGATGTCTCTGTTCTTGTCTGTGTTGATGTTTTTGTTCATGTCTATGTTGATTTCTGTGTTAATGTCTGTGTCAGTGTAAATATTGATATCTATGTTAATGTCTAAATTCTTGTCTGTGTTCATGCCTGTGTTGATGTATATGTTGATGCCTGTGTTGATGTGTGTGTGTTGAGGTCTATCTTGAAGTCTGTGTTGATATCTATGTTGATGTCAATTTTGATATCTATGTTTATATCTATGTTGATGCTTATGTTAATGCTTGTGTTGATGCTTGTGTTGATATCAGTGTTATTGTCGATGTTGATGCCTTTGTTGATGTCTGTCTTGATGTCTGTGTTGATGCCTGTGTTGATGTCTGTGTTGACTTTTGTGTTAATGTCTATGTTGATGTCTATGTTGATGTCTATGTTGATGTCTATGTTGATCTATGTGTTATGCCCTGTTGTTGTCTGTGTTGATGTCTATGTTGATGTCTATGTTAATGTCTATGTTGATGTCTATGTTGATGTCTATGTTGATGTCTATGTTGATGTCTATGTTGGTGTCTCTGTTTGTGTCGCGAGTTAACTAAATTGAATGTATATCATCGGCGTTCTTTAAAAAAAATTCTTTTTTCCGGCCATAGATAACTATGAAACTAACCCCCTTGGCACCCATGTCATAACATTGACCACTTGTGTCTCGTAGTCCGGGAAAGCTAAGCCGAGGCCCTAAGGTCTGGAAAGAAAAATCCTCATGATTTTCCAGGTCGGATGTCGACGCCATGAACACCGACGGGCGTGGGCCTGGGCCTAGGACATCGACTGTCACCACGGTTCAGGTATGCGGACCTAGAACTTTAAAGCAGCATTTGCTAAATGTATTTCTTTACGACACAGGCGCAAAACAAGACCAGTATCTGGTCACTAAACTCCATTTTAACAACCTTATAATAATGTTCTAGTTGTAATATTTGAACTACGAAAGAAATGAATGTACCGAAAGCAACACTCTTACTCCAAATATTTTGATTGTCACAGAGGTCTACTTGTATCTTTGTTTGTATCGTATTCCATGATGGGATGAACTAGTTCTATCTTCTCTCACGGAAAATGAATAGTTGCTGTAAAAAAAAAAAAAAATTGTAGAAATCTGACAAAACTTTTGCCAAAAGATTTCAAAACAAGTGACATGGATCAAATGTACCGAAAGCAACACTCTTACTCCAAATATTTTGATTGTCACAGAGGTCTACTTTTATCTTTGTTTGTATCGTATTCCATGATGGGATGAACTAGTTCTATCTTTTCTCACGGAAAATGAATAGTTGCTGTAAAAAAAAAAAAAAAAAAAATTGTAGAAATCTGACAAAACTTTTGCCAAAAGATTTCAAAACAAGTGACATGGATCGAATTCATAAGCACACATTGGCATCTGGGTGTTGTATCACTATCACTTTCGTGATCGAATTCACAAGCACACATTTCCATCTGGGTGTTGTATCACTATCACTTTCGTGATCGAATTCATAAGCATACATTACCATCTGGGTGTTGTAGCACTATCACTTTCGTGATCGAATTCGACGGGAAAGCTTCGCCCAATTCAATAAGACCGATTCTAAAACTTAGTCTTAAAACGACAAGCACTGGCGAACATACGGCAAGATATACTTTTCGGAAGTATACATAGCAATGTTACCATTACTTGAATCCAAGAACCATAAAGAACCTCCGAAACAATTGCATCAATTAAAAATAATATGTATTGGAGACGTCAGAGCAGCGGATCGGATGTTCATTAATTAAAACAAAAAAGTATTACCATTATTGTAATCACCAGTGTTATCCAACAACAATGTTAACAAGTGGTCTGGATCACAAACCCCCATAATTCCCAGAGAAGGCAACACTGAGGGCAAACCCTCGCTGCCCTTGCTGCGCCACACCCATGATGAAAGTCTAAGGGGGACAACTCAAAGAGAAATGAAACAATACCTAAAAACTCCCTTTATATGTTGGTTTTTTCTTTTTAATTTTTATTTGACATTAAAATTCCAATACCTCACCCGCTGCTACATCGCAGATTTATTGCACCAACTACTTCAGCCAAAAACAGAACATAATACGCACCGAACGCATTTGAGATAATGTTTGTTTAGCTGTTGAGAATCTCATTTAGTGCAGCCATCGGACATGATCATATTTCATGAGTTCAATCTTTTTTTCATCTTCTCGGGCCTATTGCTATGAACTGTCACTATCTATGGACCGGGCCTATTACAATTACAATAACTTTTGTAATTTTTTTCCACACTTTATCTTATAATAATGGTATTATTACTTATGTTATTGAACAAGATTGACAGGTCGCATCAGCCTGGGACGTAACTTTTTGGATTTTTACAAGAGAAATATTAGGGTCTTACATTTTAGACGTGCATCGTTTTATACACGGTAATTTATGGTACATCGGTGCCACTACAAATATGGTACATCGGAGCCACTACAAATATGGTACATCGGAGCCACTACAAATATGGTACATCGGAGCCACTACAAATATGGTACATCGGAGCCACTACAAATATGGTACATCGGAGCCACTACAAATATGGTACATCGGAGCCACTACAAATATGGTACATAGGAGCCACTACAAATATGGTACATCGGAGCCACTACAAATATGGTACATCGGAGCCACTACAAATATGGTACATCGGAGCCACTACAAATATGGTACATAGGAGCCACTACAAATATGGTACATCGGAGCCACTACAAATATGGTACATCGGAGCCACTACAAATATGGTACGTCAGAGCCACTACAAATATGGTACATAGAAGCTACTACAAAGATGGTACATAGGATCCACTACAAATATGGTACATCGGAGCCACTACAAAGATGGTACATCGGAGCCACTACAAATATGGTATATCGGAGCCACTACAAATATGGTACATCGGAGCCACTACAAAGATGGTACATCGGAGCCACTACAAATATGGTACATCGGAGCCACTACAAATATGGTACATCGGAGCCACTACAAAGATGGTACAAAGGAGCCACCAAAAATCAAGACAATGAATACATTTAAAGAGCGTGGAAGGATAACAGAAGTCAACTGTTCTTTGAATTGTATAGTCAGCACACAGTTAGACTTCTTAGAGCCACGAATTCATTTTTTCCCCAATGAAATGAGCTTTATTTTTAAGCGTCGGATTCAGGGAAAAATTCTTTGTGATTTTATGGATATTTCATCCACTTGATTAGACCTATCTCAATTAACGCATGGGTTGGTTTGGAGTCTTTGTTATATATTTTCATAAAAGTAACATAAGGCTTTTCAACTTTTCTTTTTGGGGTGGGGGGGGGGCGGGAGGAGGGCAGTGTGCCCAATTTTAGTCATTTAAAAGGTTATATCTTGGGGATATTTAAACTATTTTAACGAGACCCCTTTAAAACGTTACCTCGAATGTGTATCTGCAGCATTTAGATTGGACAATCTTTTACAAGATAGAGGATAATAAGAAAGAGATTGCGTTCAAGTAGAACCTAATCCTTTTGTAAAAGGGTATGTAGCCTTCTTATGAGGCTGGGTCACCAATATGGCATGTATTTATGTGGGCTGGGGCAGCAAAATGTCACTTAATCATGAGGCTGGGGCACCAACATGTCACTTACTCATAAGGCTGGGGACCAATATGTCACTTTCTTATGAGGCTGGGGCACCAATATGTCCATTTTTTATGAGACCTGGGCACCAATATGTAAGTTTCTAATAAGGCTAGGGCACCAACATGTCATTTTCTTATTAGACTGGGGCACCAATATAATAATCACAAAAAGCAATGCCTATAATTTGGAAAAAATATTTTTATGATAAAACTTTTTAAGGTTAACTGTCCCCTTTAGGGATCTCGGTTGCAATTTATGAACCATAGCCCTCAATCGATGTACAGTTGTTAAGCTTTTTTTTTTTTTGTATAGGGCCCTCCTAAAGTAATAAATTATATTTCACCTTATGGGCCAGGCTGTTATGTTACAACAGAGGCAGTGTTATCCCGGGGAAAGCCGGGGATATCAGCTAGTTACATATAATTATATAAGAATGAGGATACCTTCATTTGTGGTTGATTTGAATCCAAATATAAAAGTACTAGCGTTAACCATCAAAACTTTAGTAATGGATGTCATGTCATGTCATGCCATCACTTATCCTTCCCCCATAACCCAGCAGTAGGTTCGGTAAAAAAAATTAGGTCAAAATTCAATTTTCTGTCCTTTAACCCATTTAAGTGTCTTAGACCAGGCGTGCACAACTCAAAATGTAAGGTGGGCTGTAATACTTCATGAAAGACTTGTGCGGGCCAAACGAAAATAGGACAGGGGGTAAAGCTATTCAGAAAATAATAAGAATAAGGAATATTTCGTTACGTCGCGGGCCTCAAAGTGGGTGCTGGCGGGCCGTAGTTTGTGCGGGCCTGTCTTAGATCCGCCTATAAATGTTCTGAATTTATAAGCTATGCAGTGGAGAGAGTTCATTGATGACACAGGATTGTGGTTTAGTCCCTTTGAAAAAAATATGACTATGACACTGGCTTATGGTTTTTATCCTCGTAGGTAAATGAATCAAATTGAAGATGGTCATATTTTGGCAATGTCTTTATTTGAGATCCTGAAAATGAATTCGTAGAAAAAAAAAAAAAAAAAAAAAATCACCAATTTTTTTTTTTTATGCTTATGGTTTTTTTCCTCTTAGATAAATGAATCAAATTTAAGATGGTCATATTTTGGCAATTTTTTTATTTGAAATCCTGAAAATAAATTCAAAAAAAAAAAAAAAAAAAAAAAAAAAATCACCAATTTTCTATTTTTAAATCAAGTTGTTTTTCTTTTTTAGAAATATATATATATATTTTCTACTCTCAACGGAATAACAGTGTTAACAGAGTTTCAAACTAGAATTTTAAAATGTTTTCAATTGCTACAAAAAAGTCTCTCACAAATCCGGTGTTCGTTCTTATGATCCATTGGCATCGAACACGCTCACAGGTCTACCTGCTAGACTCGGTATTCAGGTCTACCTGCTGGACGCAGTACTCAGGTCCACCTGCTAGACGCAGTTCTTTTTGTTGTAGTTTGTCAAAGATTTATTGAACACCGCCTCCTTCAGACACTCAGCGAAGACTACGTCACACCGGCAGAGCTTGTACGGGCATCCGGTCTGGTCTTCGTCTGAAATATGAGGAGAAATTGGCAGTTTGTTAGGGCCATATGGTCTTACTGACTGGTCTTACTAAATGAGGGACATAGTTTCTTACTGACTGAGAGCCATATTTTCTTACTGACATACATTATTAGACGTCGGTTCATGCCGTCACAAGCAGTGCCATAACACGGGTTGTTGTCATCTTCTTTCCAGATATAACCACGTAGCAGTGAAGCTGCCTGTTCTGATTGTCAAATGCTCTGTGGCAATCTGTATTTTTTTTGCAATCTGAACTGGTGGTAATCTGAACTGATGGCAATCTGAACTGATGGCAATCTGAACTGATGGCAATCTGAACTGATGGTAATCTGAACTGATGGAAATCTGAACTGATGGCAATCTGAACTGATGGCAATCTGAACTGATGGCAATCTGAACTGATGGCAATCTGAGCTGATGGCGCTCTGATGCACTTATCTCAGGTATCAACCAGTTATGTTTTCAACCTCATCTGAAGACAATATTGTTTTTTTTGGTGCCACTCTGAACTACTTGCGGCCCTGAAACTTTCTCGGACCCACTTTATCGAAATGGAAGTTTTCAATTAGATGCGCCCCCCCCCCCCACACACACACACCCGTCCATCGTAAAGGGAAACTTGTTGAGGTTTTCCCCCACACCCCCCCCCCCAGTTAGGNGGGCACATTGTCTTACTGAGCCACACTTATGGTTAGAAATGATGCTAAAATAATTTAAGTTACTGAACTTTTCTTATATAAAAGATAATAAAATGAAATAATTATTATGCATCTTATAATTTATGACAATTATTCGAGGTCAGCAACAGATAAACGTAAAAATGCTCGTTTGACTTAAACAGTTGAAACATAACTCTACGAGAAACCCGGTGATACGTGCATTATTTTTAAACAGCAGAGTTTTAACGTTGTAAAAATTAATAATTTAAAACTAATTTCCAATTAATTTTATATCTTAAAAAAATTGATTTGACAAATACAAGACACATAATGAAGGTTATCTAATTGATTGACATATGTATTTGTCGGTTTCTTTGTTAAAATATTTGATATAACAATATAATAAGAATATAAGAAAGTGCTGTTTTTGTTGTACCTGTGCAGGTACAGTTCCCTCCAGAACATTTCATCTTGTTAATGACGACATGGACGGCGACCTTGCAGCCTTCCACGCTGCCATAGCATTTGTCGTGATGATAACAGCACCTGGGGGGGGGGGCGCGTGACAGATTAGATGACAGGAATTGGGGAAGGTGACATTAGATGACATGACTGGAGTAACGTGACAGATTATATGACATGATTGGGGGAATGTGACAGAATAGTTGGCATGACGGGGAGCCTACGGAATAGATGACACGACCCTGGGGGAACGTGACAAATAAGATGACATGACCTGGGGCACCGTGACATATTTTAGATGACATGACTGGGGGAATGTGAAAGATTAGATGACATGCCCATTGACATGGTGTCATCATGGGACGTTGCGTGTAATTGGTGAATGCCTCAAATGATATGCGGTAATGCAAAATATATTCGCTTTCATTAAGGAACTGAGAAAATCATGATGCCACAGTACTTATCATGCACTCACTGATCCACATTTCAATAATGAACTGATAAAACCATTGATGCCACAGTACTTATCATGCACTCACTGATCCACATTTCATTAATGAACTGATCAAACCATGGACGCCACAGTACTTATCATACACTCACTGATCCACATTTCATTAATGAACTGATAAAACCAATGATGCCACAGTACTTATCATGCACTCACCGATCCACGGCATCCTTGGGAGTGTCCCCTGTACCCCCGAGTCCGCAGAAGCACCCGTAGTTGAGGTACTTGAGACACATTCTGGCCGTGTACTCCTCCATCGCCCGGCATAAAGTTGTTAGGTCACGACGTCGAAAGGACGTCGGCCCGAGGGCCTGGTCAGGTGCGGCAGACACTAGGCAAGAGAAGATGGGGGACAAAAGCCAGATGTCATCTGTGATGCTTTCCAAATGCACAAATATTTTATTGCGTCTACCAAAGGGCGCCTCTTTGCGTCCACCAATGGACTCCTGTTTTCGTCCACCAATGGACGCCTGTAGGTGTCAACAATGGACGCCTGTAGGTGTCATCGAATGGACGCCTGTGGGTGTCACCAATGGACGCCTTTCGGTGTCACCAATGAACGCCTGTAGGTGTCACCAATGGATGCCTCTTTGAGTCTACCTATGGGTGCCTCCAATGGACATTTGATCTAAGTGCGAGCACCGTACAATGACATTCGTCTCAATTAGTTTGCCCAACTCAGGTGGGTGACCAATGGGGATATAACACTCCACTCGATTCCACGCAAACTGACATTAACAATTAACAAGGCATAGTGACTAGGGTTTTTTTTCTCCCATTCTTTTAAAATTATAAAAGTTCACCTTATTTTGTAAATAATTTTTTTTTGTAATCCACTTTAAATTGGTCGAAAATGATTTTGTTACTATTTTTAGATGAGGGCATGATTCAAATAAGGCAAAAAGAAATTAAGTTAACACGTAATTAAGGAAGAATATGTTGTAGGTTATTTTGTTGATGTGACAAACATTATCATACACAAAAACTCAAATAATACATACAAAAAGATTTGTTCAAATCATACAGACATTAATATAAAAATTTACATAATACACACGCTGTTATTTCATGATTACGTTCAGCTTTAAAAAGAAAACAAAATACAAACAAGAGAGCCATAACTTCCTCAACAGTTCAAACTACAATCTGCCACAGCAAATAAGGCATTCAAACAATAATGATTGTAACAATATAAACTATTGTAAGCCACTACAAAGAAGACATTCTACACAAGTTTAACAATATAAACTATTGTAAGCCACAACAAAGGAGACATTCAAACATCTGTAACAATATAAACTATTGTAAGCCACTACAAAGAAGACATTCTACACAAGTGTAACAATATAAACTATTGTAAGCCACTACAAAGAAGACATTCTACACAAGTTTAACAATATAAACTATTGTAAGCCACTACAAAGAAGACATTCAAAATCTGTAACAATATAAAATATTGTAATCTACTACGAATAAGACATTCAAACAACTGTAACAATATAAATTATTGTACGCCACTACAAAGAAGACATTCAAACAGTTATTATGGTGTATTTGACAAAGACAGACAAAACATTCGACGACACGAGTAGCACAACCAGAAAACAATGTCCCAAACTCTAATTTCTCACTCAGTGCAAATAATACTGCAACAGCTGCCACAGCCACCGACTGAAATGGTGATCTGAAACCCATGCTCTGAAAAACAAAAGGACAAGAGAAAAAATGTTGGTAATACTATTCAGGGCCGGGGCTTTACTGTTCAGGGCCGTCATGCGCTATTCAGGACCGTGTCAAGCAAAAGTTGCCTCTGGGGGCAAAGACTGAAGTTCACCCACATCCCAAAAATTATTTATTAATAAAGTTAAATTTGCGTGAAAACGACGAATTTGGTGTCTTTGAAAATGTTGCCCGGGGGTCTTCGCCCCTTACCCACATCCAAGCACGGCCCTGGTGGTATTTACTATCAAGGATCTTAAGAGGATTTCAGACTGACCCTGAATAAACTGGTCGTGTGTTGTTGTTTTTTTTATATTTAAAAAAAGCAAAGAAAATGGAGTAGCTTTAAATTGCAATGTTTAGAAACAAAAATTCGATAGATTTACCGTACTTGTCCCAATAAATCCAAACCAACATGAACCAGCAATTTGTATGACTTGTATGACTTGTATGACTTGTATAACTTGTATGACTTGTATGACTTGTATGACTTGTATGACTTGTATGACTTGTATGACTTGTATAACTTGTATGACTTGTATGACTTGTATGACTTGTATAACTTGTATGACTTGTATGACTTGTATGACTTGTATCACTTGTATGACTGTATGACTTGTATGCAAACCGCACCAACAACCAGTAAGACGATCTCTTTTTTGTGTGGTCACACCTGAGCCCAACCGTCAACGTCATGGAAGAACACTGAGATGTTTTTGTTTGTGTGTCGTATTCTTACTCCGCCTCCCCCCCCCCTCCCCCCCCCCCTCCACCTCCGATAAAAATGAAATATATGAAAAAGCCATTAGAAATTTTCCGAGACGTACCTGGAGGATGCGATTTTTTGTGTGGTCACACCTGAGCCCAACCGTCAACGTCATGGAAGAACACTGAGATGTTTTTGTTTGTGTGTCGTATTCTTACTCCGCCTCCCCCCCCCCCCCCCCCCCCCTCCACCTCCGATAAAAATGAAATATATGAAAAAGCCATTAGAAATTTTCCGAGACGTACCTGGAGGATGCGACTGCTACGTCGGTATTAAACCAGCTGACGTGATGCTACCTGTCTCTGTGTCTGACCATGTCGCGCTCACCGAAGGTATTTGTGTTGTCTGTTTTCATTAGTCATTGTTGCCCGTGTATCCCATTACACGCATGTGTGACTTTTGTCATTTCCTCTCACCTGCAAACAAGGTTGAGGGAAAATGTGGGGGAGTGGTTGGATGATTTTTTCATCATAATAGTGGTGAAGTACAATAGTGAGGGGGAAGCTGGCCCCCCGACCCTCTCCTTATGTATTTATTGAGTTGGTTGGGACAAGGTGAAGGCCGTTCCTCACGACAGTTGTAATTTTACTGCAATCATGAGTGACATGACAAACAATGCCATAGTATGGCACATAAGGACCGATGTCATGTGTGGCATGACAAACAGTGCCATAGTATGACACACAACGACAGATATAATGAGTGAAATGACAAACAATGCCATAGTATAACACACGAGGATAAATGTCACGTGTGACAGCATAATAAATGTCATAGCATGATAAAGAAGTATGATATATATATATATACACATCTTTTTAAAGTGCCGCCACTTGTTATTTTAGGCCAATGCTATCTCCAGGCTCAGGGAGGTTCTTAGGGAATCGATTCTTCATCGACTACCCCTCCTCCCCCAATCTTTTTAAAGTGCCGCCACTTGTTATTTTAGGCCAATGCTATCTCCAGGCTCAGGGAGCTTCTTAGGGAATCGATTCTTCATCGACTACCCCCCCTCCCCCCCCCCCCAAATAAATAAATAAAACGAACGAACAAACAAAGAAACAAGACGCTGATACCTCCAGTGTTCATTCTGAACTTCTAGAACGGTTCACACATCTTCATAACTTATTAGTCCAAGTGATAAAATAAACAACATAAGATCTCTGTAAAAGACATCTATTGACGACCCTCATTAAAACCCGATGTTATTGCCACACCCCCAATGAGACTGCCACGCCCCACCCTCCCAATGGGTCCGCCACATCCTATAATGAGTCTGCCACACCCCACGATGAGACTGTCACACCCCCAATGAGTCTGCCACACCCCACAATGAGTCTGCCACACCCACGAAACTGTTTACTTCACCGGTCACAGACTGTGCCCTAATCTGTAGGTTGCACAAACACAATGAATTGCCTCGATGGCCTTGATAGATTTGACTAGGCCTTTCAATCGTCTCTGGCAAAGCAATATGAATTATAATTTAGTGCAGGAGACTGTGATGCTCAGAATATCTTTGACACACGATCAGACAGATCACTTGCCTGGTAGGAGCCATGGAGAGAGGTTAAGGCCTTGTATATTCACATATATTTATCTTTCCGAACGGCATCTGGAACAATCTATACAATACCACCCGTACATACCAATGAGCTATCTATATAACACTAGGCCCGTTAAATACATAGTTTTTTTTTTTAAAGCTAAAATGAGAAAAAGTTTGTCCCTTAAACGTGAAATATATTATTTTAGAACGGCGAATCCAGATTAATATTATTTATAGGGGGAAAAAATTTCGTAATTTAAAAAAAAAAAGTAATTTCTTGCGAAGTTGTTTTCATTTCTCCTAATCAAAATAACTTTTATTTGGTCTTCAATGGCTGAACAATTTCAAAACTGATTTTTTAAAATAAATTCGTTTCCTGTTCGCAAGAGACATAACTCTACTTAAAATTAATCTGAAACCCCAGCATATTTCATCAATATTGTTCTCCAAATCTCAATGAGCCTTTGGTCTCGTTGCTGAAATCTGCAATTGCAGTGAGCCCAGCCCTAGGCTGGGGTGCCACTCTATGTTAAATTGTATGCACAGTGCGGTGCTGGGGTACCACCCTATATAAAACCAATCATTATAATAATAATACTTTCGAAATTAATAAGCGATTGTCTGTAGGGCCGGCGCTTGGGAATGGCGAATGACAGAGTGGACGACCACTTTGCCGTAGTATATTTATAATCCATCTAAGCCTACTGATAGTTCCTAATCAAGCCAACACAATATTCGGAGTTATTAGATAGTCGTATGGTCTGAGGGTTAGTCACGCTCCTATACTATCCCTTCGAGATGCCTTTGTCTTTTCATTTTTTTAAATTTGATTTATCGTTACATATTTGTAACCCTTGACTTTACCCAGTAGGGATCCCTGTACCGGGTGAGTCCAGGTCATGAAGGAAGGGCAAGTCCCGGGCACCTCACCTTCACGCCACACTCACATACATAACGTCAATATAATAATACCGGACGAGTGTTGGTGAAACAGGATTAAGTGAACAGGACTTCAAGCTGTATCATCTATTCATATTCCACTTTAATTTAAAACCCTTCAAACTAAGTCCCGCAGTAGGCCCTACATAGAACACTAACCGAGTCCACCGGTGTTCTTGGTCATCTAGCTGGATGAGATCCTGGAATCATTTCTCTCAACTTGCCACACACTTCGCGTTCATGAACGTTTCTGTGTGTGCATGTTAGTCATTGTCTTGTCATTGTGTGCATGTTTGTCATCGTCTTGACATTGTGTCCATGTTTGTCATCGTCTTGACATTGTGTCCATGTTTGTCATCATCTTGACATTATGTCCATGTTTGTCATTGTCTTGACATTGTGTCCATGTTTGTCATTGTTTGGATGCTTTTTATTGTGTCTAACATTAAGGACAGCCCAGATATATTCCCCACCCCTGCACAGCCGTGTGAAATCGTTTTAATCGTACCGACCCCCCCCCCACCTATTCTGTCTATTGAATTTTCAAATTGTAATTATAGATAATAGATATTAAGAAATGCATCCAGTGTAAGACATTGAGAGGTAAGACATAGAGTTTCAGACTGAGGCTAGACTGTCTATATTTATGCAGACAGGCGCGTAATTGATGCTAAACTGAGGCTGGTCTGTGGTCAGACAATGTAAGGCAATGTGAGACAGTGTGAAACAGTTTCAGAGACTCTAAGGCATTTGAGACAGTGTCAGATAGACTGACAGTGTCAGATAGACTGACAGTGTCAGATAGACTGACAGTGTGAGTTAGATAGGTAGAGAACGACATTGATAGACAGTGCCAGGTAGTATCAGACAGTTTCAGACAGTCTCGGACTGCGTCACACAGTTTCAGTCACTTTAAGACAGTGTCAGACAGTGTCTAACAATTTCAGACAGTGTCAGACAGTGTCTAACAATTTCAGACAGTGTCAGACAGTTTTAGAAAGTCTTAGACAGTGTCAGACAGTTTCAGACCGTGGTGTGAGATATTTTTAACAGATTTTCATAAATGGACAAACAATGTCAGACATCTTTAGACAGAGTGAGGCAGTGTGAGGCACTATCAGACATCTTTAGACAGAGTGAGGCAGTGTGAGACACTATCAGACAGCGTTAGACAGTATTAGTCAAGTTGGCCTAAAACCGATACCGGATATCGATTAATGATCTCTGAAAATCCCCGGGCTGACTGTTACGTATTGCGTGGATAATCGAATATCACCACACTCACACTTACATACAATGGGACCCTCTCACCCGTACACTTCTATGAATATAATATATGGCCACATACTTTATAAATGATTACATAAACACAGGTGGTTCAGCCCACGAATATTAATATGTAATTATAAATATGCTAAAGTAGATGATCACGTGACATTACATAATATACAAAATAGAACTAACAGATGCGTCTTTATTATATGACTAATTACTATATAATAAATGACGACTGGCTGGTGCAGAAGCATATCATAATGCTCATGTTGGTCCTACATTTCCAAATCACAAACACCGCTTCACTACTCTTTTTGCCCCCCCCCCCTTTTTCCGGGGCCACTGCGGTACTGGGACCAGGGTTTCGTTTAGACAATTTCTTTCCTGGGGGGGGGGGCTATTTCAGATTTTATTGGGGCAGGGCCAATAGAAAAACGACTGGCTGGTGCAGAAGCATATCATAATGCTCATGTTGGTCCTACATTTCCAAATCACAAACACCGCTTCACTACTCTTTTTGCCCCCCCCCCTTTTTCCGGGGCCACTGCGGTACTGGGACCAGTGTTTCGTTTAGACAATTTCTTTCCTGGGGGGGGGGCTATTTCAGATTTTCTTGGGGCAGGGCCAATAGAAAAGAGGCGTAGCTAAGGTGGGCATAGGGGGCATTTGTCCCCGAACGCCAGACTAGCGGGCTTTTATTTATATTAATAAATGAAAATGATTTGTTTCGGAGTATGGGGAGGGGGATTAAAAATGCCCCCTGGCTCCAACCACTCACCAGTGACGTAAAAAGGGGGGCGGGCAGTAGTATATATCGTCACCAAAGTTGGTCGTCAGGGCAAGCAATGCTGCCATTTTTGTCGGGAAGTAGGGCAGAAATCGAGCACCCCGATGGCTTTTCTCTAACCAGAAAATGTCTGATTATTTAAAAACCAAGAGGTGCATTTTGGATTATCCACAATTTGGATGTTTTGATAAGACTATTTGACCGAGGGGAAATAATTTCTCAAGCGTCGGGGGGAGGCATTGTGGCCCCTGGACCCTGGTGCAAAGGGTAACATATCCGGCAAACTGAAATGTTTTGAAAAAATACTGATAGACGGCGCACCGTCATGACATCGAGACATTTCCGTCCGTCACCAAGGTTACAGTCGGGCAAGCTAGCGGTGATCGGGCAGTTTTCTCTATCCATGATAAATTGACCGCGGCTCTCGTTGTAAGTTCAACTGTAACAAGTTCCGCAACCGTGTTTGCAAAAAACATAGAAAACAACTGCTTATTTAAAAGGGACTAGGTCAAGTGCGTCCTTTAAGTCACGTGACCGTCCATGCCCGGTGAATCATTTTAAAACGGTCTATTCTTAGCTTTGTTTTTAAAACATGTGGTCAGGGACTCTCAAATTTAAGTTATTGAAAGGTCAATAGAGAGTATGGAGATGAATTTGTTTCATGCACTCAAAATTCAACTTCCTGTCTTAGTAATTTTTTTTAATTTATGTCAGATTTTGAAAGTTGTTTTACATCTATGTTATCTGGTGACTGTGTTACAGGGACATCTTCAAACCGCAAAAACTCGAGGACCGCCGGCAAGAATGTACACCTATCTATAAAAACCAGCCAAATGTTGTCAGCGGGCTAATTAAACTGTTTCTCTAAAGGTAGGGAAGTTAATTAAAATCGTTAAACCACCGTTAATTACCAGAAAAGTATATGCTGTGTCTTTGTTGGACACATTTATGGCACAAAGTAATTACCGTGTCGTTCCGAGACACATTTATGGCACAAAGTACACACTGTGTCGTTGCGAGACACATTTATGGCACAAAGTACACACTGTGTCGTTGCGAGACACATTTATGGCACAAAGTACAGGCTGTGTCGTTGCGAGACACATTTATGGCACAAAATACACACTGTGTCGTTGCGAGACACATTTATGGCACAAAGTACACGCTGTGTCGTTGCGAGACACATTTATGGCATAAAATACACACTGTGTCGTTGCGAGACACTTTTATGGCACAAAGTACACGCTGTGTCGTTGCGAGACACATTTATGGCACAAAGTAGACACTGTCGTTGCGAGACACATTTATGGCACAAAGTACACACTGTGTCGTTGCGGGACACATTTATGGCACAAAGTAGACACTGTGTCGTTGCGAGACACATTTATGTCACAAAGTACACGCTGTGTCGTTGCGAGACACATTTATGGCACAAAGTACACACTGTGTCGTTGCGAGACACATTTATGGCACAAAGTACACGCTGTGTCTTGCGGGACTCATTTATGGCACAAAGTACACTGTATTGTTGCGAGAAACATTTATGGCACAAAGTACACACTGTGTCGTAGTGGGACACATTTATGGCACAAAGTACACGCTGTGTCGTAGTGGGACACATAAGTTAGTTTTCACAAGAACACTTCATCGCGATATTTCTCAAACTTTTTAGTTTAATTTTCACACGGAGTCGTCGGTGGACTTGTTGACAATCAGCTGTTTGAGACACTCATAGTAAACAGTAATTAAAGCCATTATCACCTCAAAATAAATTCTTATATAAAATACGCTGTCGTACTCAACTTGTAGTCCATATGTGTCCCCCCCCCCCCACCAACCCAGCTCTGTATATTTGATGTCCAGCATTTGAACCACTAGTATTCTGGTGTACATTATTGAAGGACATAATTTTTTTGAGTTTAGTAGGCCTAAATTTTATTATTTTTTTCCTTTTTATAGATAAACGAAATCTAAATATATCATTCTTGAATGTTCTATTGAGACTTTTATAAACCTCGTGAGGTTGGGTTTTTAAATATACCTATTAATCAATGACTATAATCACAGCTGCTAGACTTTCTTCAGAGCTCAGTCTAAATTGGCTTTCTTATGTCTTGAAATTTAGAGGGCCCCTGGTTTACCTATTCTGAAAGGTATGGGCCGTATTAACTAGGTCTAAAGCAGACTTTTTTTGAGAGATCTTTCAGGGATCCCATCGGGATTGGGATACCAATGGGATCGGGAGGCCAAGTCCTAGTCTAACGAATTATCGTCGAGGTCATAGTCTAACGAAGATTGTCGAGGTCATAGTCTAGGATGAGCTTTAAATTATTCATTGGTACAACGAATTTACCGTAAGATGGCGCCACTATTCGCACAAAGTAATGGAACATAAGTCGTTGGTATCGATTACAATGTAAAAAATGTTTGCCATTGTATCTCGTCCTAGTTATTCTTAGAACTGTGGTGGTAATGCAGGCATTTATTTATGGGGGTCGGCTTATGGCCAGATTTTTTTTAAAAACACTTTTCAGTTTTTTCTGGCCAAGAATTGGGCTTTGCCTTATGAACAAAGTGGTTTTATAACGAGAATCTACGGAAATTCAAATAGATAAAGAGAAATAAGATGCTCACATGAAAAGAATGACCTGGAAATGAAAAAAGTTTACGTCACAATCTGCTGGTTCTGGCGATGTTCCCCTCATCGCGACCTTGAACTTTAAAAAAAAAGTGTGTAATTTATTCACAATTTAAAAAAAAATTAATAATAATAAAATCTGGGCTATTTTCTTTTTAAACACAAGGGCTAATCGGAATGCGGTCACTTATTTAAATTAAGCCCATAACTTATCAGGTCTGTTCGTCCAATCACCCTTCCAAAGACGGTGCCTACTGAAGAAATAAAAAACATGATCATACAATGGTCGATCAACAAACTCAATGAAATCAGACTGATGACGACTGAAATAAATGAAGACATTTTCTTCTAGTTTATTAGACACAAAACAGGTCTCAGAACACGTCCTAAGAGGTCCTCATACGTCTCAATTAATGCGAATTAATTCAGCTCTTCGGCACAACGTCACCATATGGAAACAATGAAACACTCTCCAACTAGCAATACTCAATTTCCCCGCATGTCTGTTCTTCTTTTCTTATAGTTTCACACATTTCCAAAATATTTTTGTTCATTTAAATCGTTTACTTTACGTAATCTTTGTTTCGGAAAACCCAACTTCCGGCGATAACATTAATGACGAACACTTAGTTTTTTTTAACTACTGTCTATTTCTAGTTATTTCTTCATCTGTCCTGTCTGCTGAAGAAGGCTCTTGGCCGAAACGTTCTTCGTGTATTATCCTTTGTATTTCAAGTTTCCACTTACCTTGTTTTATTATTTCTTAGTACGTCCACGCAGGCAGATATTCTTGAATTAATTTTTTTTAAAATTTCCCATAGGAGAAGAAATCGCATTTTTCTCAAACTCAAAATAATGTTGAATTTATTTTATCAGCGACCATGATCAAGATTCTTCTTCTGGTTCTAGCTGCGATCGGTGTGGTGTTCGCTGCCCAGGTGCACATCAAGTACAACCCACCTGTTCTGGCATTGACATTACCAGGTAAAAACCAATTGGATCATTTCATGGACAAAAAGAACAAAACGACGAACGGAAAAGTCTAAATAAAAAAAAAAGAAATTAAACATTAAAAAACAAACAGACAAACAAAACAAAAAACAAATTTGCATTTTAACAAAATTATAAATTTCAAAATCTCATCAACAGTAAACGAAAAGAAACAATTAATGACAGAAAATATCTGAGTGACCATGTTCAGCACATTCATTTTGAATTGTTTCCTGTCTTCCAGGTTCTGACAAAGATGTAGCAAGCGTCGTTTTTCATTACGTCATCAAAAATGTGGCTTTCCAGGGCCGGGGAACCCACACGAGTAAGTCCTAACAAGGAACGATGCGTTCCTAAAACAGCACAAGGAACGATGCGTTCAGAAGACAACAGTTGATAAGATGTGTCTCTCATTATTTCTCGAGGACAGAATTTCAAATGTACTCGCTTTGCAAAACGCACAAAGATTATTTAAATTTGACCTGAGGCTTTATTCCTTACACTAGTTTTGTCAGGAGACTTTGATAAAAATAATAGTTTAAAATCCTTTGATTCTTCTCCATTACAAAAACGAGACAATGTTAAAACATAATTGATAAGGTGATCGAAAAAAAAAAGGATAAATTGATGATCACTGATGAATTCTGATTGGCCGGGAGTTTTGTTTCTAATTTTAGAAACTCCTGTCATTCAACGAAGCGAGAGCGAGTTGGGTTGGAGAGTTTAAAATAAAATGAGTATTACAAAAATTATAATAATCTGCCATTTATGTTTTAAATCCGTCAATACTTTAATTTATGACAAGAAAACGAAATTAATAAAAAAAATAATATCACAATCCTTGAACGCGTGGCTCATGTTTTATTTCCAAAGCTGAGGGCTGGCTGTACCAGACGCGTGACGTCAACGCAGACGGCGCTGACGCCATCACGGCCTACGCGGTCATTTATGACGTCAGAGGCCACATCCTGGAGACCACGGACCGAGCCTCGCTCTCACTAGGTACCGTTAGCAGTGTAATATCGTATGCACAAGATGTAACGTAAGACTTTGTACAATTTAATGTAAGGCTTAAGAAGATTCATTTTAACAATTGATAAGACTCATTGTATGATTTTTTAAGATATACATTTCATTATAAGACTTTATGAAAATTCACTATAAGACTTTAGAAGACTCATTATAATACTTTATTAAAAATTAACCGTAAGACTTTCACAGAATCATTATAAAATTTTATAAAAAATTCAGTGTAAGACTTTAACAGACTCATTATAAGACCAGGTATACAAATACCCTGCAATCATCTGTGCAGACAGACACAATATACAACCTGGACCCTAACCTAGCTCACGATGAAATCAACCTGCTAAAGTCTTACAATCTATGAAGTTTTATTTGTGTCACAAGGTTAAGTCATTTTTTTCTAATTTGATTAACATGTCAAACAAAGAAAAAGAAAAAAAGAATTGAATGTCAAAGGAATGTTTAAAATTCCTCCGCAAACAGACAGACAGGTCCTCGCCACCCCGTCTCCCAGACGCATCAGAGCGGTCATCTTCAGAGACGACTTCAACACGTACGACCACTCCAAGTGGACACCGGAAGTGTCCATGTATGGAGGATTTGTGAGTAGAGCTGTGTAACATTTTTTTTTGTTTTTCCAAGGAGTTTGGGAGGGATATTTTGGTAGCGTTCGTTCAGTTATTGAAATATGAACTGTGACATCGAACGTGTGTACGGAGTCAAAGAACTTAAATTGAACTGCTAAATAAATTGATGATCAGACGTCCATCAGATTGGGGAACGGAGAAAGATTTCGTTGGTTTGAAAAACAAAAACACACAAGATAAGACAATTAATGAGAGCTAAAAGATAGCCTTTAGGCTAAATTGTTAATCTTAGCGTTATGGTTTTTGATTAAAAATTTTTCAAGCGACATATTCATTTCAAACATAACTTTACGCTGGTTCTAAAATTGTATATAACATTAGACTTAGAATTTATACTTTCACTGATATAACAACTTAAATGTTTTTAAGGTTATAAGTGTGAGAGTCTATTTAACTGTCCACAGAACGGAGAGTTCCAGGTCTACACCAATGATCCCAAAAATATTTTTGCCCGCAACGGACATCTTCTGTTGATGCCGGTAAGTGAAATACCTGGCCGCCTGAGGTTTGGTCAACTCATGATCTTAATCAAATCAAATGATCCTCAATTACGGACACGATGCCCTTAATGAAACTACACATGACCCTATCAATCGTTCAGACTCTGACTGTACCCAGGTGACTTTATAGAACTTCAGACTCTGACTGTACCCAGATGACTTTATACAACTTCAGACTCTGACTGTACCCAGATTTTGGTACAGAATCGAAATTGAAAAAATAATTACATATCACAACATAAAATTAGGAAAACTAATTCCTTTGTTGAGCACAACATATCGTTCTAAATTACCAAAACTAACATACTATCATGATGTTTACCAACAATGACATATAATTACAATGTTTACCAGCACTAACATACCATATTATACCAATACGATGTTTACCAACATTAACATACCATCATGATGTTTATCAACAACAACATACCATCAAGATGTTTACCAACACAAAACATGACATAAGTAGTAACAATCTCTGACTGGATCAATGCCAGGCAAACTTACAGGGACGTCAAGAAGCATGGTAATGAGGAGGGTAGCGAGAAAGAAGAGGTCTTCTCGAAATAATGATGTCCTCTACAATACACACTCTACATCTTTGAATGAATAATTTTACAATAAGTCGTAAGCGCACTAACTCCACCACTGAACTGACAAGGACAATAACTCTACTACAGAACTAATATGTTATACACACCTAACTACCTAATTTTTAAACGATTTTAAGACATTTCCATTTCACCTTAAATCTAACAATAGCATAAGACAACAAGAACATCAGGTGTCACATCTAAATATAGCACCCGAGAACCAGAACATCACATATCTCATATTTGATAAAGCATCAGATCTCACACAATATCACTTGGCCTCTAGCTCAACAGGCTTCAGAAGTATTTTAAGTATTCTAAGCATAAATTTCAACCTTTTTTGTTCTACTTTAGACCACGACCGTGAGCGATTCCAGGTTCAATGAGAATTTTTTACACAGCGGACACATGGACATGCGAGGTAGGTGTACTTCCTTTCATTGTAGCACACATCTGCGTATGACACATGAGCGTATGACACATGAGCGTTGACATATGAGCGTTGACACATCAGCGTATGACACATGAGCGTTGACATATGAGCGTTGACCATTCAGCGTATGACACATGATCGTTGACACATGAGCGTTGACATATGAGCGTTGACACATCAGCGTATGACACATGAGCTTTGACACATGAGCGTTGACACATGAGAGTGGACACATGAGCATTGACACATCAGCGTATGACACATCAGCGTTGACACATGAGCGTATGACACATGAGCGTTGACACATGAGCGTTGACAAAAGAGCGTATGACACATGAGCGTATGACACATGAGCGTATGACATATAGTATGAGCGTATGACACATGAGTGTAAGCATCATATTTATTTGTTAATTAGCGAAAGAGAGTTTGGGAAAACCAGGGGAAAAAAGAACGCCATTGACGTTGTCTCATGATTTGTTTCGCTCATTTCAATTTTTCGAACCTGACCGCAGTCTGTTCCTTTTATTACCATTTCCGGTTTACATGAGACTTGAGATGCTGTTGGAGTTATGTTACGTTGAGTCAGTTAGACTGTTTTAAGGGTCAAGTCTCTCTGTATCCACAATCCAATAACTTAAAATTACGTTAGTTGTGGATTGGATATGCAGTAGATTGAACCCTTTCAATATGCTTACAGTGCTGATGATTGTCAATATTATCTGTTATTATCTGTGTGTGTGTGTGTGTGTGTGTGTTTTTGACAGCTTTGTTCGGAACTTGCACCCAGGATGGCAACAACGGCTGTGTGAGAAATGGAGGCGCCGAGATCCTGCCCCCGGTCATGTCTGGCAAAGTCTACAGTGTTCCCACGTTAAGATACGGTACCGTGGAAATCAGAGCCAAGATTCCCCGCGGAGATTGGCTTTGGCCAGGTATGTGTTCATGAGCGTAATGTTACGTGATTTGACTGTAAGTTTTTTTTAAATAAAAAAAATACGTATGTGTAGCGAATTATTTGACTTTAGTTAAGGCAAATACGTTTGTAAAAGTGTTTTATTTAGAAAAAAAAGAGAAATATAATATTGAAAATGATTAACTGTACTATAAATAACTTTTTTAATCTATGCATATTCATAAATTCGATTTAAATATGATCCATCACTTAATTTCAAATTATGTACTTAAAAAAAAATTATTCCTTTACATCTAGCTATTTGGATGATGCCCAAAACCTCTCATTATGGCGGCTGGCCTCGATCTGGTGAAATTGACATCATGGAATCCAGAGGTAAGTTGAAGGTCATGGTCATCTAATGTTAAGATGGTAAATAAATCTTACAAATTGAGTTTTTAATTATTTATATATATATATATATATATATATATATATATATATATATCAACAATGGTCAAGAACTTATAAAGCAGAATTTCGGTTAACTGAGGAATTTACTTCCAATTGGTTCCAGGGAACGCTGGAGATATCGGAATAGGGGCTGTGTCCAGCACACTCCACTGGGGCCCTTCCCCTGACCAGAACAGGTGGTCACTCACCCATGGCGAGAAGTAAGTTGATACCATCAACCATTTCACTAATAACAATTCCCTTTCCTTTATTTGATTGGTCTAAATCTCACACTTAGACCTGGGGGTTTTCTAAATTTTTTTTTTATTATAGTAAGCATATCGAAGTTAACATTTAGCAATATGTAGCCATAGATATTTAATGTTTATGTTTGTACAGCAGATGATACGTTGAAATAGATGATCAACTAATTTTTTAAAAAACATTTTTGTTAGTAAAGAAAAGCTTTTTGAAGATATATTTTTTTTTTGTGTTGTATAAATTTACATTTTTTATTTTACATCTTAAATGAATTATAATTGTACATCTTCAGACATGCAGCTAACTGGCATAATGATTTCCATACTTGGAGACTTGAGTGGACACATGACCACATCCTGTAAGACATTTAGATATTTAAAAAAAAGAATAATTAGCTCAAAACTTTTAATATCAACTCGTTGGTATCAAGCCAACTGGAAGCAATGGAAACTGCCAAATAGCATTACAAAATATATTTTCCTTTAAAATACGTCATTAAATATGACTATGAAATAATTCCTCTCTTTGAAAGTAAAGTTTTACTGTGGGGGAACCAATTGATGCAGTTCTTTTGGAATATTTTTGCAACGCCCGCTAAGTATGAACGACTCATTTCTTCATTTAAAGTAAACTAATATATTGGCCTAGAATCTCAGTTTCAAGTAAAAATAACTTTAAAAAACTTAAATGAGATAGCCAGTTACAAATTATAACGTAGGTGTATTATTTGTTTGGATCGAATAAGAGATGTGAAAGCAATGTGCAAGGAGTCATATGAAAGTCAAAGAACATGCTAAAACTGGATACCTTGACGAACTCTTTGCACACGAGTAATGACGTCATTTAAGTTCAAAATGTACTCTCTTTCACCGACAGCACATTCATCGATAACCAACAAATCATGTCAGTTGTCCCCCCTGCTGGTGGTTTCTGGCAAAGGGGTGGATTTGGGGGCAACAATCTGTGGGCATCTGGCAGCAAAATGGCGCCGTTTGATCAAGACGTAAGTTGATAATGTCGCTTTAACGTGTGTAGTCGCTGAAGCTGCTGAACGCATGAAAAGCCAGTGAGATCTGTGCCGTATCAAGTTATAAATTAAGCAACACCGAAAAACAAAGTGTTTTTCTTAAGAATTATTTATAAAAATGTTATCTCGTCCAACGTGGTGATGGGTCTGAAAAATTTGATTAAACACCCATACAAGTAACGCACCTTACACGAATCCCAATTACTGCTCAACCCTCTAGGAAAGCTCGCAACCACGCATTTTTCCACGCCCCTGAACTATATTGATATTCCAAAGACCCACACGCTTTTGCAACGCATGTTTATTTCACCAACGATTTCATAAAAACAAAAGAAATGCGATTATTATTTTTTTATCAAGAGTCTCATTTAGCGCAGTTATCGGGAATTTTATTTCATGACACCAGTGTCATAATATTTCCTTCATCTTACGCTTAAACAGCAAGAAATACCGACTTTTGGGAGTACGGGTTGTAGAAAGGGGGGGTGGGGGGGGGGCTGAAAATTTGATGGAATGTGTTGTCATCAGCAACGAGTCTGTGTGCCAAGTTTCAGCTCGATAGGATCATGGGAAGTAGGTCAATTAGTCGAACGAAGATTTAGTCAGCAACGAAAAAAAGTGAAGTTAATATCAAGCATTTTTTTTTTTTAAATATACGTTCGAAAAAGACTTGGTATTTTCGCCTTAAATCCTTGGTTTTTTGCAACTGAAAAGTTGATCTGGTATTTTTTCCTTTGTCACATCTTTACCATTATCATCATGGTACTTTGTTCTCTCTTCCATCTCCTGAACAGTTCTACATCATGTTCAACGTTGCCGTCGGCGGCACCAACGGCTACTTCCCAGACGGCAACCACTACGGCGGCGTCAGCAAACCATGGCAGAACGGCTCCCCGCACCCCAAGACAGACTTCTGGAACGCCCACAACGCTTGGCTCCCCACCTGGCAGGGGGATAATGCCGCCCTCATCATTGATTATGTCGAATTCAAGAGTTTATAATCATGATTATACATGTACTGTGCACTGTGTCATCACGATGACACATGCACTACTCATCATTGTCACGATTCATGTTTGTGGTTTTAAAGGGGTAAAAAAAAATAATAATAAAATTGTAAACCGAATTAATATACTGTTGTGCTTCCTCAATTTAATGTGTGGCTCCAAATCTCCACGTTTAAGATCAATCGCTTATTTAATGTGTCTCTTTTTGGTCTTACCATCTAGGGTCCGACTAAACACCCGTCTGGTTATTTCAGAACGTACCCTCTGGCCGAGAGACGCCCAGAGAGGCTTAACGTTACCCAGGAGACCGTGAACTTATTTTTCGAACTGAGTTCTGCTACAGGAGCAAAATGCTGGGAACCGTTTGAGGAACAGCATTGCTGTTGTTTACGGCTGCTGTTTACGGGGCTGGAATAGCATTGCTGTTGTTCACGGCTGCTGTTTACGGGGCTGGAACAGCATTGCTGTTGTTCACGGCTGCTGTTTACGGGGCTGGAACAGCATTGCTGTTGTTCACGGCTGCTGTTTACGGGGCTGGAACAGCATTGCTCGTCACGGCTGCTGTTTACGGGGCTGATGTATCGGCTGGGGGCCATTCAAACCACCAGTTACAAATGTCAAACTCTATGGCAGTGAGCTTCGATTCGGTGGAGGCAGGTTGGTTTCTCAAATGTGCCAGGTTTGGCGCTAAACAGGTTTTGGGTAATGTTCAACAAGGTTGGATGGTAGTGGCTACGGATTGTGTAGGTAAGGTAAACTAGGGAGGAGTTGAAGGGTTCTACTGAGGGTTGGGAAGTAGAGAGCAAGGAAGGATTCGTGCTCCATGGAGGGTTGGGAAAGGAGGAGCTGGAAGCAGGTAAGAAAATTGTGCTGACTGTCACGTCTGTCAGTGTCAAAAGTGCTGCCAGTGTCAAACTTACTGTCAATGTCAAAAGTCCTGTCAATGTCAAAAGTCATGACAGTGTAAAAAGTACGGTCAATGTCAAAGTCATGTCAGTGTCAAAAGTCCTGTCAGTGTCAAAAGTCCTGTCAATGTCAAAAGTCATGTCCATGTCAAAAGTCCTGTCAATGTCAAAAGTCCTGTCCATGTCAAAAGTCATGTCCATGTCAAAATTCCTGTCAATGTCAAAAGTCCTGTCAATGTCAAAAGTCCTGTCAATGTCAAAAGTCCTGGCAGTGTCAAACGTCATGTCAGTGTCAAAAGTCCTGGCAGTGTCACAAAGAGTTTAATGAAATGAAACTAAGGTTGGAGAAGAAAAGATATGAGGTGAAGATGAAAAAAGGGGGAGTGTGGTGGATTTTGATCAGGGAGTCTAACTTTGTGGCGGGGGAGGGTTGAATGATGGCAGTGGATGGAAATGATGAAAACAGCGGGAACGCGTGGAAGATGGAAAATCAGCAACAAAATAAAAAAATAAATAAAAAAAAAAAAAAAAAAAAAAAAAAAAAA
>CAXITT010000204.1:0-57091 GCA_964033795.1 Lymnaea stagnalis
TTTTTTTATTTTTTTAAATTTATTTTTTTCAACCACAAATGTCAATTTTGGTTTTTACTTTGCAAATAAACATTTTCCATGCTCTAGCATAGTTTCACCTCAATGGTTACAAGTAGAAATGAAATTTTTAAGTTGATTAGTTCTGATTAGTTTGTCTTTAAAAAAAAAAAAAAAAAGTATACCGGATATATTTTACTACCATCTTTACCTTGAAATTAGATCAGGTTGTAAAAATTAATTCCATTTATATTTCCTTTGATACGTGTCATAAATCATGCTAAGGTCATATCTTTTACTTACTAATATTGTTTTAAAAAAACAACAAATTTGGTTAGGATTTATAGTATTAGTATTCTGAATTTCATTTCTAACAGATACGTTTAAAGATGATGTATATTTTCAACCAGTGCCACATTCTCTTTTTTTTTTTTTTTTTGTGTGTGTACCAGTATGCAAAGTGATATAAAAGATTTGAATAATATTGTTGCTAGTCATTTTTGAGGTCATAAATAAATTTTTACACTTCCTGGTGTTTTTAGCTCACAAAAATTCATTAAAAAAAAAGAAAAACATAAATTAGGGGTGGGGGGGGGGGGGGGTTGTGATGCCTGAGGCAATTTGAGATATTGCCCCAGACAGAACAGAACAAATTATGGCACATAACGGCTGAGCGTTTATGACAAGTATAGTTATATCTCAAAGCTAACTTATGCTACACGCCAGGAATTGGTATACCGGAATAGATTTAAAAATAATGAAACAATATATTGAACCTTCTTCTAAAAATATATTTCAAACAGGAGAGGATGTGTACATTTTTATGTGGATGAGTATCTTTAAATTCTATATTACAGTTGTGAAAAAGAAGTGTTATATTTTCCTTTAAAATAAATAAATATATGTTATAACAATTTAAGAAAATATAGTTCAGTGGGTACATCTACATACGTTTACCCATACCTCAAAAAAGTTTGAAAGGGAAAATGGAGGACATGGTTTCTTTGTAATTTAGGAGATACTGATTGTCCTAATTTTTCATAGACACAGTTCAGAGGTGAGGATAAAGGGTGGGCACATAATTATGAGGATAAGCAATATGTGTCTATTAAGAATGTTTTGTAAATATTTCTTGAAAATAAAAATTAAGTCTGAAAGCTAGAGAACGGAATCTTAAAAATAAAGTCATATTTTTTTTCTTTACATTTTAGGGAAAAATTGAAAATGTGAATAAATATGGGTTAAAATTTTCTTTCAAAATATGGAAATATATTTTTGTTTCAACTTTGCGAAAATTAAGTTAACCGGGTATTTTAAAAATCTGGGTTACATTTTTATTAGATTAATAATATTTCTAAAAAAAAAAAAAAATCTAAAGGCTGTTAAAGACATGAAAATTAGTTAAGAGATTCTTCCTTAGATTTAAGAATTATGTGCTTTACGATCTTCCGAAAATATGGTGAGAAGCAAGGCCAACTTTTGGTTAAATTTGGATGAAGATACCATCATATAAAATTCCATTAATGTTTAATATTTTAAATATATATTTCAAGGGTGTGAATATTGGCATACTTTTTTTCAGTTAAATATGTAAAAATTTGATTGTTAGATGTTGAGACTTTGCAATAGCAGGCAGAATATATAGTAAATGCCTTCCATTTTTATCCAGGTAACATCGAGTCATATCTTCTTGTCTGTAATAAAGAGAAAGTTGGTTGATAAATATCCTTTGCTTTTAACATAAGAATGTATAAAAAACTTAATCGCAAGGTTTATAATTTACTTTTGAATTTATACTTGGCTAAATTTGTTTGATCTCATCAATTGAACCCATCAAATTTATTTTTTGCTCTTAAAAATCACAAATCTATTTTTATATGATATATTTTATATTTGTTGTAAAGTACTGTATAGTTTACTTTATTTGACTATAATTTTAGAAACACTGACATTTAATGACATTAAATTAGACATTGTCCCCACTTTGACTTAAGAGGACAAAGCATTGAAGCTATTACAACTTTTATACCAGTATTCAAAATTTCATATACCGGTACTAAGTATTCAGCTTTTGAAGGTTTTATTTTCTCTTCTGGCATTGTAATCAGGAAAGTGGTTGCATGCCAAGGCACATTCTCATTGCATTGCATTAATTTGCCCTCAGTAATGTAAAAATGCAAATTTCATTGCAAAGTATGCTATCATTTTGTTGTGTGATAACTAGTTTTGCAATGAAAAAATTTAACAGGTCTTGTTATGTTCCTTTAAGATCAATTTTTTGCATCACTTTTCTCCTCTTTCATTTCTATAAAAAAAAAAAAGTTTAAAAATTAACTTTTCATTAATGTTCTCATGCACCTACATTTGCAGTTGCCCCATATTAAAGTAAAACGCAGTTTAAAAAATTATAAAATAATTTAGTGCCGGGTATCTGTATTATTATTTTTGGAGACTGATAGCTAGGTTTTAAATGCTAGGAGGTTAAAAATATTGATCTATCTATACTGCTAATTCATTAAAATATATTAATTTATCAGGAGTTTATTCATAGAGAGCAGTAAACATGAGTGACTAAATAAAATCTATGACAAGTTGTATATTAAAATTTATGTATTAATTTAATATTTCATATTATACAATACACTCCCTTATGCTTTATGGTTTGTTTAAAAGAAAGTCCAAAAAAAAGTTACATTTTTGTTGCTAGTATTTCGTAAACACATTGCAAAAATTATGCATAGAATACAAAAATAATATCTTTTATTAGGTCTATTTGACATGTATGGTATTGTATTTTTAGTTGCCTTAATTTAACTCAACCTTTACAAATTTTTCAGTTTGGGTTGTAACAAGCACAAAAGGTGGTGATGATAAGCCGACACCTCAACCTGCAATATCATCAACAACTGGAACACCATCACCTAAGACAACTTAGGACAATTGTAAGATCACTGGGTGTGTTAGGCTACTGACTTGATACTGGTGATTGGTGGCACACTCATAAACTTAAAATATTGTGTTTGCCGTCATCTTTAAAAAGTTTGGTGGGATATTTACTTCACTTTACTTCCTGATCTAGTTTAGTGGGAATTTTTTTTATTTTTTTAAATTTATTTTTTTCAACCACAAATGTCAATTTTGGGTTTTACTGTGCAAATAAACAGTTTCCATGCTCTAGCATAGTTTCACCTCAATGGCTACAAGTAGAAATGAAATTTTTAAGTTGATTAGTTCTGATTAGTTTGTCTTTAAAAAAAAAAAAAAAAGTATACCGGATATATTTTACTACCATCTTTACCTTGAAATTAGATCAGGTTGTAAAAATTAATTCCATTTATATTTCCTTTGATACGTGTCATAANTTTTCATCCTTTTCCTTTTTTTTTTTTTTTTTTTTTTTTTGTGTGTGTACCAGTATGCAAAGTGATATAAAAGATTTGAATAATATTGTTGCTAGTCATTTTTGAGGTCATAAATAAATTTTTACACTTCCTGGTGTTGTTAGCTCACAAACATTCATTAAAAAAAAAGTAAAACATAAATTATGCACTGATGCAGCAAATATAAGGAAGCCTAATAAGTTGCTACCCTCAATTTTCTGATGTAAATTTTAGATACCGGTAGTAAAAACTAACAAAAATATTACTAGTATGTTTGAGAGAAAAGCCTACTTGCTTCATTCCATTGGAATGGAAGATTTACTATTTGCCATTATCCATTCATTGGAGCATTCAGTTGTGTACTTGAATTCTTTTACTTCAAGTTATAGATGGAGCAGAGGGCTAAAAGATCTCTTTTTATGAATTAGTTGATGCTTTTTAAATTTGGACTTTCTTTTCAACAAAAAACGCAAGTCATTAATAAGATTTTAAAATGATGTGTTCAGTGGAACTGAAATAGGCATGTCCTAGAGTAAATGAAATATCACACCATCCAATAGAAATATGTACTCTCCATTTCATCCTGCTTCACAGAAGCTGACTGGTCAAGTATCTTAGCCTGATTATTTTTAATTACTTTTTTAAAATAACTATGGAACGTGAGATTATAATCCTGTATTGTGATAAATTTTCACTTATGTAATACTTGATTTGATTTTTCACCAATGTTTCTTCTCCACATCCAAAGTGGATTCTTGTGTTTTAGTCGCCGTTCCCCTCTAAGGCTCACTGTAAAATTGTCATATGCTTATGCACTGGACCTCATAATTAGTTAACTCTCAGATATTTTTTTTTAGTTCTTGCAAAGATAATATTTGCATATAGTTATGTATGTATAAATATAAATATATGGTGGCATGTGCATGATGCAAAATTAACTCTTTCCTCGCATCTGCAGTTCATGAACCCAAGTCTTCTGGCTGGAGTAAGAGTCTTAAATAATATATCAGACTCCAGTTAAAGCATATAAAATTAAGTTGGGGTGGGGGTATGACTTTTTAGATTACAAAATTTTATTGTTTTTTTAATTATGACTTTTTTTTTAATGCACTGGAAGATTATTTGATTTTGATTAGAACTCTATATGCAAATGGAGTTAGTGAAGCTTCCACAGGCAGTAATGAACAGGAGGGTGAATAATAAACATATGTCCTTTGAACAGTTGACAAGGGAATGTAATACTTTACACTTAGGCTGATGTTTACATTGATTTACAATACTTTGATTCTGATTTATGGTGATTCTGGTTTAGCAAAGGGGAGCACCACTCTTAAGTGCTTTTGGCTAGAAAGTTAGCCTGTAGTGAATAGCTTTGATAGCTTTGTAAATTCATTGCTGAGCTGTATAAAATTCTCACATACCTGTATTTAAAAAAAAAAATTATTTAATGCAAAACTGTGCCCAAGACCATCTTTTAAGCGTAGTTTGCTAGGATTCCTTTCACAACTTTTTTTTTGTCTTTAGAATTTCAGACATTTGTAGTACCGGGGTAGCGTATCATCATTTGACATTCCAGGACTAAATGATTCCATTCCTTTCTCACTTCTTGCTTTTTTGAAATAGTTTGTTTTTTTCCCTCTTTAAATTCCATATTCACAGCTATTTTAGAATTTGTCTGAATCTTTTAGGAAGCAAATAAGATTTATCCTGTATGCAATAAACATTTGTCAACCATAAGGCTTGTTGAAATGTAAAAAAGTTATTACTGTAGGATAATTTAAAAAGCTTGAAAAATTAGTTTTTTAATGTATATTTCTCATTATCGAATCATTGTGAAAATTAATTCCAGTGTCAGGTAACTAAAACATCTATTAAATTTGTCTAATATCATCTGGGCTTATTTTCTCACTTTACACATTTTGATGTAATGAAATGGGGGAACATCAGAAAATAAAGAGAAATCTTGAAACATTACCTAAATTTGTTAAACAGATAATTCTTTAGTGACCAGTTCTTTGTACATTGTTGTATTATAGTTTTGATATAGTATTGTTATATATTTTCAGGATGTTGCTGTTGCATTTTTTTGTACAAATGTTCAAAGTTCAGTTTTGATTTGCTTTCATTATAAAATATGTCTCCCACCAATATTGCTACAAGTTTTTATTATAGCAATGCGAATGTATAAGTACAACAAAAACAAGTATAATTAATATTTAGGTAGTGGAATACATGTTAATTTTAAGAAAATATTATTTGCCTTTAATTATTCAATTGGCATAATTTTTTAGTTAATCATGGATAATCTCTCTATAAATTTTCGTACCAACGAATGATGACCGAACCATAAGCTGTTTACGGCCCACAAGTTGTAATCAGACTTTAGATTGTCAATTAAAAGGGGAAAATTGCCTTCACTTTTAAATCTTAATTTTTAATTGTGGTAGTGCTTCTTACATTAAATTTAATCTGTCCATAAATTTGTTGAAAATTTTCCTTAAGAGAAAGTAAATTTTATTTTATTATTGTATATATAGGTACAGGTAATTATAATAATCACATCCTTCTTTATTAAGATCTTTGTTGTAGCACTTTTCCAATGAAAGATGATTAGCTTAGATTATTGAATTTTGTTCTCTAACAAAATTATTTCACATACCGGTATCGGTATAAGAACTGTGAAACTAAATTGTTGTTATTCTAAATAATTCACTTACTGGGCTAGAAGATCACTGTAAGTGTATTTGATATTTTCCTCTTTTGCTGCTAATCGTTAGCCATTCGCTTAAATTATGGATGAATATTTTCCATTTTAGAAATCACTCTAATTTTCTTGTAATTTTCATGATCATTGCACTCAGCAATCTTCTGATAGCATATTATTGTTATTTCCATTTAGCTCTAACAATAGTCCTGTAAATTCTGAACATCATTAACAAAGCAATTTTGCTACAGGTCTTAATGATATGTTGATGAAAAAATAAATAGTGAAGAGACAAGTATAATTTCTCTGGCTAAAAATCTTGATATATATCTTTAGCTGGTTGGCAAGATTTTAGTTGAACAAATTTAGTTTTCCAGTAGCTAAGTTCAAACCATCACACATTTTGTTTGTGGTCCACCATGTATTTGACTTGGCTGACAAGGAGATGGTTGAGAGGAATGCATGTCAAATAAGTAAATTATCACTTTATATTATATTTTTCTTTGGTACTTACTTCCATTGATGAAATAAATGCATTATGTGGTCATTATTTCCCTTATTTTTACAAACATAAACTGCAAAGGACTTATCTTAATTAAGGTTTGATCAGATATGTGATTTTTCTGTTGTTTTTTTGTGTCATTTTGTCATTAATGTAACAAATAAACAAGTAGACTAGAATGTCTCAGAGTTATTTTTGGTCAGCTGAAGCAAATAACATATATACCAAGTACATTTCTAAAAATACAATAGCTATGAGCATCAGAATATTCCAAAATGTTTGCCCACATGCGTACATAATAAGAGTTAGGCTGGTCAGGCAATCTTGTATACATTAGGTCTTTAAAATCAAATTATTATTTACCAAAATACAAGTATGCTAGAGTAGGTGAGCAGTAAAGGAATTATAATATTAATAGGTAACATTCTTTAGGAGATGTTATACTGATTTTGCCACTTCTTCCATCCGCATGCCGCATCACAGTGGCATGCCGCATCACAGTGGCCGGTTCAGCTGCTAGCATGAGACCTTTTGTCATCAGAAGAAGTCATACTGAGGGTGCTCTTTTGAAGCTATTGCACCTAAATTATGAAACATTTTGCCTCATTCTCTGAGGGAAATTAAAAATCATAAAAATTAATTTAAAGAATTTTTCTTTAAATTAAATAGATTTTAAGACATCAGAGATCGATGAGCATGCTAACCGAGCATGCTAAAATAGCATGGATACAAGCACTATAAAAGTAATGAATCATATAAAAGATGCCCATTTGCAGTGTATGGTTGGTGTATAGTAATTTTTTTAAACAAAATTATAATTTACATTAACTCAAACACAATTATAATGCAATTTGTTTCATATATGAAGTTATAATTTTTACGTACTGCAACATTGAAAAGCAATCTGTTTTTGACTTTTGAAAAGGAAAAATTAAGATACTGGTAGTGATACCTAATTTGTCATAACTGAATTATAGTAATGCGTTAAAGTACAGTAGGTTCAGTTTCAAACATTTTGTGGCAGTAGAATAATGACTCAAGTTTGATTTGGATTACTACTAATCAGTCCTTGGGGAGGGGCCGAGCTTAATTGTGCTTTATTATTTTTTATAGCTCTGTTTGCTAGCACTGCCATATAATAGATCCTGTTTTCAGAATTAGTGTGCAATGCTGCAGGTCGACTCCCTGTTATTTTTTGCGCAAATTGAAGTATTATTGTGCTTTGCAGTAGCCCATCCGCATTTGAGATAGTGTTATTTACTCTCCCCGACCCTTTATATTTATCAAATAACGAATAGAAACCTTTAAAGTTCAACTATTGGGTTAGAGTGAAATAGCAACGAAATTAAACAATGTCATTTAAGTCACAATAAGTTGAACTCAATAAGTCTTAATGATATTTTTATTAATAATAATTGTAATATCAACAAATAAAATATATCAGTTTACTTAATTCAATTCAAAAGTATAGGCTATGATGCATGAAATGTGAATTTGCTTTAAAAAACGGATTGAAAACATCATTGGCAATTTAAAAATACAAGGTGTAACCTTATAGACATGGTACTAAATGCAAGGTTAAAAATTGCCTATAGGCAAGATTCCTACGGCTGGATCTAGAAATAACAAGGTTGTCGCCATTTGGTAAAAATCAGTCCCTATCCTTTCTTTTTCTACATGATAAGAAGGGGTTTTCCCATACCTGTAGCTTGTTTTCTATATCAATGAAGATTGTGTGAGTTTAGCCACCAGCAATAATTTTGTATTAGTAAAGTAGCCCCAGGCTATATTTTTTGAGAAAAGATACAAAATTTACATTACGGTACCAATTGTTTCTGATATTCCAAATTTAATAATATTAAATGACACGTGGGTGTCGGCAGAATTTGAATTTTCGATTTAAAAATAAACAGGGTTGCTCTTTCTTGATATGTAAATATAATAGCTGGTTATTTCTCTGTGACATATTGCCAAACTTGGTATTAAAAAAAATCATAAAATGGTTAATTAAGTTAAGCTTTCTAAGGATACGAACAAATATTTATGTTTGATAACAGACTTGTGAGATAATTTTAAATGACAAATTGCGCAGTGTAATTTTGTAATCCTATTTAAACTATTTTAACCCAAAGTAAGCCATCACCAATACAGAATAAAGCATTTTTAAGTTCCGATTCTAAAAATACTAAAACAGTTGAATACCGTACTGGTACTAAATAGAAAAGAAATATTTGTATTGAAATTGAAAATTGAATGCTTTTGGCTTAGGTTTAATCAAATATGTGTTTTAGAGATACCAATACCATACTCAATAAATGAAGTGAGAAGAAATAAAATGTACAAATATTACAGTTACACAACAATTAAGTTATCAAATTTCCCCATCATTTCTGAAAATGAAGTTGTAAAAAGAGCATCTATCTTAGATTATTTTAAATGGCTTTTAGAAAACAGCATATTGTTTGCCTTTTTACCCAAATTTGGTACTGGTACTTTTTCAGGTCTTATACAACACTTTGAAGGGGGATAATTCCAGTCATATTCATAAGACGCTCTTAAAACTACTTCATCTTTACACAACCTACCTAAAGTTAATAAGTTATTGTTAAGCTCACGTAATTTCAACACCGACTGCTTGTGCGTTATCAGGTAGGTATTAAGGCAGCCTCTTGAAATGTACTCAGTATCAAAGTTTTGATCGTGATGCCTATTAATTTTTAGTGGTGCTAGCCATGTCCCCACAGATACATCTTCACTGAGATAGTGTTGAAAAAGTTCATGGTTAATAGCGATAAACTGAACAAGATCGCTAGATAAAACATAGCCACCACCACGAGCATATGGTAAGTATCGATCACACAGGTTCCAATTGCCTTCCCTCCATTTTCCACTAGTTTTTACATTTGCTCTACCATCAAAAAATCCCCAATACAATCTATCCTTTGATTTATGCTGAAGTTCAGCTAATATGTTGGAAACCCTGACATAACTGTCGTCATCCACTTTCAAAACATACTGAAAGTCAACATGTCTGTCAATCCAAATAAATGCTTGTAAAACTTTATTGGTCAAATCCTGATATGATTCCATGATGTTTGTCAAAATAATCAAATCTTTGTGAACAAGTTCTTCCCTGTTGATTTTGTCTCTGTGGTCAGTATCAAGTGAGGCAGTGCTAACAACAAATTTGGGAAGAACACTGTTGGTATCAGTATCTTTTAACCAAGTCTCTCTGATGGCATCCCTTTCATGAATGTTATCAGGGTTAGAAATAATCAGGACAACAAGTTTGGCTTTCAAATTTTTAGATGCTGGCAAAAAATTTTCTTTCCAAAACATTTTGCTTTCAGACCTCTTCCAAGCACATGTTTTGTCATCACAAGGCCCATTGCAAACAGTCATGAAAACAAGGATGACAAGGGTAAAAAAAAGTCCACCAAGGCAAATAACAAAGGCATGTCTGCTTAGCTTTTGCGAGAGATAGGAAGATTTCTTGTGTAACATTACCATGTTGACAAGCAGGCTATAAAGTCCACAGTCTTTAATTATCTGCAATTTAATTAAAACACATTAGCATACCTATTTTAAGATTAAAGAATAATACAAAATATTTTTACTTGTCTGCATGTGTCCGTCCCCCCCCCCCAACGGGTGTTGCTTACGTCAGTAAGCACTTAAAGTAATTTACAGTTCAAAATATAATAATGATTATAAAGAGCACAGAATCACTAGATGCAACTTTCTAAATCAGTCCATCCATATATTATGTATGCAGTGTGGGGGGAGGGGTTTGTTATTTTGTGATTTTTTGCATATTGGTGCTTATGGCTGTACTGAGGTGGGGGAGGGAGGGTTCAGCAGAAAGAATATACATTTAATTTAATAATTAACCTGAATTTTTTACCCTATGAATACCTCTAATAAAGCCAACTGTAACCTAAAATAATGTGAAATCCATGATATTTATTAATTTTTAGGCCTTGAGATTCATAATTGTAGGATAAAACTTACAATACAAGTAAGGGAGAAAAATATATTTATTGCAATATATGAAAATGAAAAAAATACAATTAAGTTGTCAACTTTAAAAAAAAACACATGTTTTAACAATGCAAGCGCCCCCCCCCCCACCCCGCCAATATTTTGGCCACCCACTGTCATGAAAACTCTCCAGTTAGCTAAAAATGGTGCCCCTCCATTTAAAGAAATTATGCCCAGGGCAGACCGCTTCTCCAACCCCCTTATCCTATGCCACTGTCCCAGAGACTATTATAAGTCATCCTATAATCTTCTAATAGCCTCCTTGTGAGGGTACAAGTTAGGATAAATTAATGCGTTTTACTTATCAAGCTGCCAGATACAAACGGTAAAATACTACTTAGAAATGTTTTGCTCTTTATAAGTACCTTGCCACAAAAGTATGGGAACTTACCTAATATCTCTACCATATCCGGAAATAAAATTTGGATATATTTCTTAGCAAAAAAATAAATAAAGTTACCAGAATGTTGTGTCCCATGCATTCCTGCAGGATTCAAGTACTGCACACAATAAAAATAAAAGCACTAATTTTGTTTAATCTTGCAGGTATCAATTAATTTTTTTTTAAATAATTGTTTTTAAAAGAGTATAACATTCATTTTACAAGTACCGGTTAGGCCAAACAGTTAAAGACTGGCAAAGAGTCTTTCAAAAGGCATGGTTTTGCTGTACTGCAGTGTATGCAGGCCATGCGAATGGTTTAGCTAGGTACATCGCTGCAGTATATGCAGGCAAAGCCAATGGTTTTGCTAGGTACACCGCTGCAGTATAATATGCAGGCCAAAGCCAGCGGTTTTGCTAGGTACAACACAATGGTGTACGTAATACTAATGCCAGCCTTATTAATACTTTATGGTCATAATTTTTCTTACATAGGCATAGGTAGTAGTACTAGTACTTATATGCTATATAAGACCACTTATTATTATTATTATTAGTAGGCCTATAGCATAGTATCAAGGACCCTTTAGTACTTTTAATCATAATTTATGTTGAAATGTTAGCCTCTGATATTGATATTGCTAGTGAGAGGTGAGAGAGTAAAGACACAGGATTGAAATATCATTTTTTACTAATTCAACTAAAATTTAGAGGGCCTATGAAATGACAGCCCTACAATGATGATAGTCTAAGTCTACTATAGATACTTTAGTATAGTCATAGTATAGTCTAAATCAGGCCTGCACAACTCAAAATGTAAGGCGGGCCATAATACTTTAAGTAAAACTTGTGCGGGCCAAAAGAAAATAGGACAGGACTTGTGAGGGCCAAAAGAAAATAAGGTACCGAAAATAGGACAGGGGAAAGATATTTAGAAAACAAAGGATATTTCGTTATTTCGCGGGCCGCAAAGTGGGTGCTGGTGGGCCACATGCAGCCCGCGGGCTGTACTGTAACTGTATTTTGTGCAGGCCTGGTCTATAAAATTATCTGTGTATCGCTTATCATTATCTGTGATCTTGTTTTGTCAGTCTAGGTTTTAACAAAATTCTTAAACTTTATTTTAACTCACTATTATGTTTTGATATCACTATTCTAGAAGACAATGGACACCAAATTAAAACAAAATTGGGCTCATTTAAGAAATAGACCATCATCAATTGGCATCAAGTCAGCTCCTGGTTATTCGACATTAATTTAAACAGATGTTAGGTTAAAGCAGTATAAAAATATATTAAAGCTAAGAGTAGGTTCCCTTAATGACACTAAAGCTTAATGTCCCGGTGAACAAAATTCCTTTGACTACCGGTACCTAATAAAATTATTATGATTTGGAAATTTGTTTTGATTCTAAAGACTTTTACGAAATGTTTATTTAGTATCATCTGCATATCAATTTGTAAAGGATAATAGTGGGTGGGAACAGCAGTGGGGATCATTTTCGTAAAATATAATTTTTAATACATTCGATTAATAGATTCTACGATCTGGAATTGAATGTATATTAATCACAGAACATTTTTTCCAGTTCATGATTTGGTCACCCTAGTTTAGATTGTCCGGTGCTAAGGTTCTGTCCTCTGCGTGGTGCACCGAACTAGTAGGGCTCAGAGAAGTAGTCAGAGCCTGAAGCTAAGGAACCTGTAGGGAATAACAAAAATAGTTGGGGGATTGGGGAAGTAAACTGATAAGTGCTGTTAGCATTTAACGGGTGGGAGTGAATAACTAATAACTACTATGAGTACTTAATTTATATTGAGTACGCTCAATATTGAGTTTTATTCGCGTCAAAAAATAGACGATCGATACAGTTTATTACGAAATTTTCCATTGGTTTGTATTAAATTCAACTCACAAGGTTCAAATAAAATAGAAATTGAAAAACTCATCCTTGCTGATACTGATAGTACAAGATGAACACTGGAAAAAATATACTTGCACTGATAATATACGTCGACAGATTCCATATTCTTTTAAGTACCGTTAGGCAGGGTTTTCCAACTTGTTCTATGTTTTGGACTCCATGCCCATACGACTTAGTTTCCCAACCCTACAAGACAACAAATCATTTATATTTGTAATATTTTTAGTTTTTATTTGAAATACATAAAAGTGTTATTTATTATGCACACATTGCATAAACAATATTAGTCAAATTTTAATGAATTTAAAAATAAAATAAAAATAAACATGTATAATTTGGTGTAATTTATTAGTAAAATGTAGACTATATCGAAACTTTAAGGTTAATCAGTTAATGGCAACTATGACTCATGTTTTTAAAATCAATTTTCCTCATAGCCCGAGCACCGTAGGTTGGGGACCCTGCTTTAAAGCTTAGAACTGGTTTTGGTGATAACATTATATGATATCAAAACTTTCAAGGTAACAAATTGGACTTTACTATGACTTCCCCAACATTTACCAAGGTCAGCACCAAAAGCCTGATAAGTTGACCTGAAAACAGTTCATTCCCTGACCTCTATAAATAGATATGAATTTGAAACCCAATTGAGGTCAGAAGCCGCATCGCATAATTTCTCGATACTTGTGTTATTTAACTTACTGATATAGCGCTACATTTGCAAATTAAAATAAAATATTATATTATTTTATCTCATACGAATACGCAATGAAAATTATGAAATGTAATATTTCAGACAATAATATTTTTAATCAGGAAAAATATTGAAATTTAGATTGTTTGTAGTAATCGATTCTAATTTCTCTAACGATTGACAGCAAACTTCTGACATGTGGCCCCCTAATGTTGTTTACAAAACAGTAAGATCAGAGTCAGACAGAGGGGGGAAACAAAATCAGTAAGTTAAGCTGTTGTCTGAAGTATTTAATTTAAGCATTCAGAATTAAGATCACTGCACTAGTTTGTGTTCAAACCATCTGACTGTATCAAACACAATTATTTATTAGGCCTGGAAGAACCTTAATACTTATCTGATCTCTTAAAATTAAAACATTAAATCTAAAATCTAAACCAAGTTGACACTAAGTTTAACTAAGTAAGTAAAAAGTAAAAAGACAAAAAAAAAGTTTAATGAAGTCCAAATGAAAATCAAGTGCAAATCAGTCGCTACTTTGTGTGTGTCAAGGCAGTGTCAAGGGAATGATGTGATTCTGCTGACTCAATCAAACTCAATGGTTCTGGAAGTACCACTTCACACTCTCTTAACAAGAAAGATTGGCCTCTTCCAACAAATGTCAGTTATAATTGAATATTACTAATGAGAATGATTTATATTATGTTATCACTGAATGTGGATTACCAGTCACAGGCAAATTAATGAACTTTAAAATAATTATAATCATGTTATTATAATAATCATATATATGAATTATTAAGCTAATCCTGCAACTAATTTTTGTTTGGCCTACTTTTACTTTTAAGTGCACTTTCATTTTTTAACACTAGGTTAATTATATTTAACAGACATATGTTCTTAATGCCTATTAATTACTGTTATTTAGTTAAATAATTGAGTTTTAAGGATTTATATAAAATATACTTATCCCTCCCTATAATGAGTGTGTCTTAAATTAATTTTGTGTCCCCCCTGCCATGACAAAATTTATGGATGGGGCCATATTTTATTTTATTTTTTTTGCTGGCATCTGTCCTAGCAGGACAAAAATCCACAAGGCCTGGGATTATTCTTCTAGGAATAAAAGCTGGTTCCCAAAAGCAAATCGCCTCTCTCCGCACCGCTGAATAACCCAAGGGGACATCATGTTGGCACCAGTGGCGTCGCAGGAGTTGTCAGAATGGTTCATTGTACCAATGTTATCCGCCTAATGGACTCCATCTCCGGGTTTGAATTCACAGAGTTTCCTTCTCTTAGAGGAGTTGCCATCCAAGGTTAACTAGTCCCATCCAAGGTTAACTAGTCCCATCCACCTGGGGTGCTTGACTGGGCTGTGGTGGAGATTGAGCTCCAGACCATCAACTTGAGATTTGCTCAGTTTAGACCACTCGGCCACCCAGCACCCATAATATATATGAAGTTAACAATGATGTTCTCTGCCATTTGGCTTACATATCATATTATAGATTACACTGGTGACTAGCAAAACATTAAATTAATTTAGTCAATTATAATGAAGAGATAAAATGGGGAGCTGTGTTTGACCTTAAGTTTTAAGTTGTATTTAAGTGAATGAAGACAAAATGATACCCTACTCTTTTTTAGAACATCCATTTATCCCCCAGGCAGGAGAAGCAAGATATTTAGTGCGATCAGTTAGGTACTTACCCAACCTTTTAAGAAAGCTTTACTTAAGGTCTCAAAAACCCTCACAATACCCAATAATGTGCATGCCACACCACAACCAGTGTTGGGGAGGCAGAGGCGTAGCGAGGGTGTTTGGCGCCCGGGGACAAGATTCGCGCCCGGGGACAAGATCCATTTTAAGGCGCCTCTTTTTTTTATTTTTTCAACTGTCGAACCCATTATTTTCATCAATAAAATAATATCAAAGCACATTTTGGTGCCCCTAACTAGCTGGCGCTCGGGGACATCTGTCCCCCCCCCCTGCCCCCACCTCGCTACGCCTCTGAGGGGAGGGGAGGATGTGGAGCACCATGTGGGACCATAAAGAGCGTCAGCTCTGGTCCCTGATATTGTATAAGCCAGGCTACCTCAGGCTTACAGGGTGGTGATTCTGGGCGGACTTGTATTTATGGGCTTTTCCACTGCTAGGAAGAGGTGTTTTTTTTTAAATCTTTGACCTAGGGAGTCTCATACTAACTTACATAGTGGCAGCCTAGATTGATGGAGGAAAACAAAACTTCCATAGAAATTACATGTAGTTTAATCAAAATTAACTAAAACATTTCATTTTCTTTACAATTAGACATGGAGACCCGTGATACCATCACCATTCAAAAGAGTAGCCTTGCACGACTTGTATATTTTGTCCCATTGTGTAGCCTCTTCATGTACTTCTCGAAGCAAATGCTCTTTGGACCTAATGTGTTGTGGCTTCAAGGCGTGACAGTAACTGAGGATCTACAGATCATTTTTAAAGATTCAAATGGAAAGGTTTATCTTGCAGGTTACAAACTTAAAAATTTATTTGAAGAAATTGAGATTGACATTGTTAACTTTTTTAAAGGCTAATTGTCGCAGTGAGAAATAGGCCTTCTATTGTTTTCTTAGATTGTGTGTGGGACATTTTATCAGTTGTCAACATTGTTGTGCACAATGAATGTTTTGTGTTCATTAAAATTCTCATAACACATGTTCTTAATTTAAAAATGCAATCAAAATTTTACAATTTGTCCTAAACATATTTCAGGACAAAGTGACTTCAATAAACCAGATGATAGACTGCCTGAGTATTGCAGACATCAACAGAACAATGACAATATGGGGTGTTTACAAGACAATCACAACCAGCGAATAAAAATTATCACAGATACAAGTGGAAATAAAAGAGTCAGTTGTTATAAGGTAATTTCAAATTCAGCCATGGAGAGATTAGATATGCAATAAGTGCAATTAAGCTATAAGACATAATTTTTGGTCATTTTTTCAAAAGATAATTATAGGTCTGTGGTGAAATCGCTTGTATATTTTCTGGTTTAAATAATAATGCTCTCCTGTAATCGTTAGGATATTGATTAAAAATTTTATTTCAATGTCTTGAAAAGATATATTTAAAAAAACTACCATAGAATATTAAAATTTTCAGTTAACCTATAATATTGTCCTGTGCATTCAAATGATCTATTATTTTTTTTAAAACTGTGTCTCTTAAAAATTTTAAACTATTGTTATGCATTAATTGTGTTGGCATGGGCAAGGAGAGGACAAAGAGGGCCCCTGCTGTAGGTGCCATCTTTAGAGGTAGCCATTTTATTTATTTTTAATATAAAATGTGTGTGTTAATATATACATTTTGGAAAGAGGGCGCCTATATTGAGGATTTGTCCCGTGTGCAGCTTTTACTTGTCTGAATGGTAATGTTAATAAAATATTTCTTACAAATAGGTACAAAGAGAAGGGTTAAAATGTGTCAACCAGATGGTGAAGGACTGCTACAACCTTGGAGATAGCCACTGGTACGGAGGCTTTGAGGCATTTAACCAAATGTGGCCCCTGAAGAAGGCCATGCCGTCGAAGGAAGGGACATTACTAACTGCACAGAAGGAGGAGCCTGAACCAGAAGGGGTGGAGCTTGCCATGGGGCCTTATGTTTCTGGAGATTTTGGCATTCACAAGGTGGTGCTGGCAAATGTGTTAGAAAGGTGATTTAAATTTGTTCGTCTTGTAATTTAAAGTAAGAAGTAGGCCTATTTCAATTTGAAAGATTCAGTCCAGTTTTTTTTGCAGATGGAAATATTTTCCTTCTCCGTTGTTGTGAGTAATTTTCTTCAACCCTTGCTAACAGCGAGATGACTTCAATCCATGACAATGGCCATATGACTTTAACTCAATCAAACAATCCCCTAGCTTCAAACTATAGACAGAATTACTTAACTTCAATCCATTGAAACTGACACATGGCCTAATACTGCGGAAGTATGCAGAGACATCAACATTTTCAATGTTTATCCTTTTATCATCTGTTCGTTTGATCTGCTATCATGTATTCAATCACCCTCAGATTCCGAACTGGGTGGCTCCATATTTTTTTTAAAAAGTGGAATTTGTAAATATTTACTCTCTGTGAGGATAATAACAAATGACTTATGAGTTAAATTTTTAGTTTTATCCTCAGCTTGTGCATGAAGCCAACCAAACTTTCCCACAGTTTTAATTACAGTTCACTATAATTTTAAAAGTTTGTTGTTCACTATCTTTTCAATAGTCTGCAATTTACTGTTATTCCTGTAACTTGTTGTGCATTATTATTTCAATAGTTTGTTACTTTCTTTCAGGCTGTTCATCTCCTCTTCTGGTGTGGGAATAATGGTATCCAAGGACTCACCTCTTTACCTCAGTTTCAATGCTCACAAAGATGGTAAAATTTGTCTTGCTGGAATGTATGATGGCTCACATTACTTCAGTCACCTGGGGAAGCCTCCAGTGCTAGGTGGGTGCTTGAAATGTGAAAATATTTAATAATTTATAACAATGCTGTATCTTTAATGAAAAAGCCTGTGCTGTAAAAAAAAAAATTAAGCCTTATTGTGGAACTTAATAATAGGTCTACAAATAAAATGTTAAAAAAAGAATATTACTGTACCTATTATTAAATGGGCTCTAAATTTTGAGTGTTTGATAATTAAAAATTTTTCTTAAAATAAATGAAAGTTGTTATAAATATGTGGCATTAGGGCTATCTGAATTCAAAAAGTATAGTCTAATAAGAATTTAATTTTTTTTTAATTTTTTTGTGATGAGCTATATTTTTTAACTCCTTTGCTGCAAGTTTAAAGAATACTCTTCATCAGAATTAATGTGGGTTGCTATTATTTTATTATTATTATTATTTATATTTGTGTGTATGTGTGTGTGTCTGTGGGGTTGGGGGGGGTTGCATAATGCAAATATTTATCTGTAATCTGTTGTTTTTTTTTACATATTTTAATGAATTTTATATAATTTTAATGGTAAATAAATGTTAAAATGAAAAAAAAAATAATCTGCATCAATTAAAATGGAAAGTCTTGTTTATAGACTTTCTGATATAATTTTTTTTTTTTAAATGTTAAGTTTCTATGAACAGTTTTGAAATTATTGAGTCACAGAAGCAATATGAGCATCTCATGCGGAAACACTATTTTGATAGTATGAGCTTTTTTGACTACACTGGGTATTTGATATAGTACAGATTGACCAAACCAACACCTGCTTTCAACTGAGACAGCCAGTAAGCTTCTTTCAACTCAGAGGGCCAGTGGAGCCAATTCCCTTTGTGCATGTTACATAGATGAGTCTATTATCTTAACTTGGCCTAATGTCACTCTTTTCAAAGACGTTATAACATTAGAATATATTATTAAAGTAATTTATTATTACCATCTTGTTGTTGCTACATTTCAGAATACACGGTCTGCAAAGCAAACAATGTGAAGGAAATCAGTGATTATATGAGGGGCAGATTTTTAAATAAACCTGGGGGTACGCCCAGCCTGGAGTTGTTTCACCATCCTATTTGGTCAACATGGGCCCAGTATAACAGGAAAATTAATCAAACTGCTGTCATGGATTTTGCAGGTGTGTGAAAAATTTTTATTTAAAAAAAAACCATCACTTTAACTTTAAGAAAATGAAGTCATAAGGGAAGAAACCATACTTTAAGAAAATGAAGTCATTAGGGAAGAAACCATACTTTAAGAAAATGAAGTCATTAGGGAAGAAACCATACTTTAAGAAAATGGAGTCATTAGGGAAGAAACCGTACTTAAAGAAAATGAAGTCATTAGGGAAGAAACCATACTTTAAGAAAATGAAGTCATTAGGGAAGAAACTTTACTTTAAGAGAATGGCCATGGCCAAAAGATCTGTATTTCCATATCACAACATATGATTAACAATTTAAGGAATTCAACATGGAAATTCTTTAGCCATTGCTTGGCAAATGAACAGATGTATTTAACCAACTCACTTAGACCATATGCTCTCTGAAATTTTTTTTTTAACACAGTATTTAAAAGTTTCTTCTCTACTCAAAACCTGTATCCCGTAGGGAAAAGCAGTGTAAGCTTCCCTATAAAACAACGCAGATAATTAGAAATTTAGTGGCATCTACATGGGTCATTATTAAGCTTAGTCTTTTTTATGACCCGTATAATAAGTGACACCAACCTTTCTGCATTCTATGACTATGGCTTGAAGGGCCACATTTGGCCCACTGCTTATGAGTTTTAGACCAGTGCCCTGCCCTAGAGCCAAGTATCTGACCAAGACAAACTTTAACGTAAGATGCAAAATTCTTGCTTGCAGTGGTGTTTAGTGTGTCCATGCTACATGTGGCAATATAATGTTGACTCACAGTGTAAAATATTTTAAACTTCATTTAAGATTAACATCATAGCATGGCTTGATTGCGCCATCCCTGTGGTGCTACAGCCCATGTAGGGCTTTGACCTTTACAGCTCTTTAGGTAGCTGCCTTAATATTTGGGTATGGTTCGCTAGCCTTTGTGGATACCTCTACTTCCTAAAAGGCAGTAGGTTCTGATTTTGGTCTGCCCCGGGTATTTTATTTCCCGGCACCCGCCATATCTGGTGGGCTTTCCCCTATCTGCCAGCAGAGAAAGCCCTCAATGGAAGATCAGTATCTCCGCACAGGCTCGCTTGAGCCATTCAGTTTGATTTTTAGCATGACAAAAAAAAAAGCTTTATAACTCAAACACTTAGATATTGAAAAATGATTGTTAATACTCCTCTAAGTAAAGAAAATATTTTTATACTCCTTTAGATAAAATACGGCAGCATAAATTCCCAGCTGCCCAGCTGGAAATCGATGACAGATGGACAGTCAACTATGGCGACCTCGATTTTGATGAAGCTAAATTTCCTGACCCTAAGCAGATGGTTGCCAGCTTAAATAAAAAAGGCTTTGCTGTATCTCTGTGGACACATCCTTTCCTGAGCCTGTCATCAGCTTCATTTAAAGAAGCCATGCACCACAAATACATCGTCATGGCAAGGGTAAGTTGGTGTAAGTCAAAGGTAGCTTTTTAATCTTAAGAACCATGGGAAGCTGTGTAATATTATTATTTAAACACTAGAAATAACAAGTCAAACAAACGCCTGAACTTCCCATCTTCTTAAGCTACTTGACAACATGTATTCAAGTGACGCACTTGAAAAGAATCCCAATTAGTGCTAACTTCTGGCAATTTTATTTTACGCCTGTTGAACACAGCGTTACACCCATAACATACCTTAGAGAATTATTATTTGTTATGTCTATGATAGATGTGTGTTTAAAAAGTCAATAAAGGTAGGATGCTGTGACAAAAGGCTAAACAGTGTAGCTAGGGAACGTGGGTCATACTATTGTACCAATGTACCTTAAAAATTTTGGAAAAAAAAAAAATTATTTATTATATTATTTTATGTGCTTTTAATTTTTTAGATCTAAAGGAAATAAAGTCTCAGGCAGACTTTTACATAATATGACACAATTGATTGAATGCATCCAGAAATATTCCATTGTTTTTAAAGTAGCATCCATTTATTTCTGATTGGTCAAACAAAATTGTGTTACTAATTTTAGAAATTGACATCATTAAGTGGCACCTGGATGAAATGAGCAAGGTTAGGATTTAATGAATGAACACTGCAATGTATTTATCTAGAGAAATAAATACAGTTGTGTAAATGCTTTATCTATTTAAGGGAAGTGATACTCCTGCCCTAGTGAGATGGTGGAATGAAGACATGTCCGCACTTCTGGATGTCACAAATCCTGCAGCAGTTTTGTGGTATCTACAGAAGCTGACCAATCTCAAGGACCTGTACAATATCAGTTCTTTTAAAGTAAGTGTCATTTATATCATGAGAGGTTTTGTTTTTAAATTAGATTTAAAATGCATTTCAATTTCAACACAACCCTTTCATTAATTTTCATTGGGTTTTCTGTAAGCTCTGTACGAAACTAATTAATGTTTTGAAGAACTCACACACATTGATGCCCCTAAACTGTAAGCTGTTTTCTCTTAGTTTGATGCTGGAGAAGCTCACTTTGTCCCGCATGCTCATCACACATTTGAAGACATGGTCTCATCCAATGAATACGCCACCTTGTGGGCAGAGCTGGCTTACAGTGCAGATCCAACATCCCATAGGCAAGAGGTCAGAGTCGGATGGGATGCCCAGAAACTTCCAATCTTTGTCCGTTTGTTTGATCGCATGTCCAGTTGGGATCGACAAGGCGGACTGGTCACTGTGATACCCTCAGTGCTGACCTTAGGTATCATTGGCTATCCGTTTGTTTTGCCCGACATGATTGGAGGAAATGCTTATGCTGATATGATAGCATTTGAAGGCGGGGCTTATCCAAGGAGAGAACTGTATATAAGATGGTTGGAGCTCAATACCTTCCTTCCAGCTGTTCAATTTTCTGTTGTGCCTTGGATCTATGATGATGAGGTCATAGCCATTACCAGAAACTACTTACAGATAAGGGAGCAATATGCTAAGAAAATTGTTGAGCTTGCAGAGGACAGTGTCATGTCAGGTTTTCCAATAGTCCGTCCACTCTGGTGGATTGCTCCCAATGATCAGCAGGCGTTGGTGAGTGAAGATGAGTATCTGCTGGGAGATGATCTGCTTGTGGCACCTGTGGTTGTTGAAGGAGCAAGGAAACGAGATATATACCTCCCTGCGGGATCTTGGAATGATAAACTGAGAGGGGGCCTAGTCCAAGGTCCAACTCTTCTCAAAGATTACCCTGTGGCCCTGGAAGAGTTGGCATTTTTTGAACAAGACAAAGTTAGTGATTCTTAATGGTCTAGTGGTGTTTTCAGTTGTTCTGTTACTAAGTATAAGTAGTTTAAGTAAGTTTAAGAGCAGCTTCAGTTGGTCTTGTGGTATTTATTAGTTGGTAAAAGACTTTAGTAAAAGCTTTAGTTGGTCTAGTATAGGGTGACCAAATCATGAAATGGACAAAACTGGACACAGCAAAGGAGGGTTTGGGGGGGGATACCCTTCAGTTAAAGAGGGGTCCGGTCCGGGAGCCACCGCCGGAAACTGTTTATTGAAATATGCTAATATTTTACTATTTTAGCCTAGAAATCTTTTTAACTTACCTTCACTTTTTTAACTAAATTTAAACTCTGCGGCACATCATAAACGAAAAAGATAATTTTGCAGTGAATACTTATTTATTTAAACATATTTTACAACGTAATACAACACAACAAATTAAATTTCTCTAGTCTAGGATTTAAATTGAGGATATTTGGCTGTTGTCCCAGCCATTGTTAAAACCTCCTTCTTATCTAACATCAAGTTGTCAAAACTAGAACAGCCCATTTTGAAATTGTAAAGAGAACCGCAGGATTGCAGAAAGGGTCTCCACTCTCATCTTGTCGGCAGAGTGGTGGAGGAAGAACAGTGCAGCCATCACGCGAGCCCACATCACTACTGGCACTGGCTACACAGCTAGCCAAAATATTACTTGAAGTTATATAATTTACAAATTAGGAAGTTTTAGTGATTTGAAAATGTGTTTGGTTTTAGAAATGGGAAATTTAGTCGTCCCGAGAGACTTTTTCGGGACACCAGGTACGATCATGAAAAAACTGGACAATCTCGTTTTTACTGGACGTTTGGTCACCCTAGTCTAGTAGCAGCTTTGGTTTATTTCAGGGAGAAAATATTAATGATTCAAATTTGTCTAGTTGTAGCTGTAGTTTTATTTAAACGCATCTCTTTATATTATTGATTTTTTTGTAATAGGGCATAAGAAATTGTGAGGAAATCGGCATGGAATTTAACAATATTATCATTTCTTTTAGTAGAAAGTAACGCGAAGCAATGAATATAGTTATGCCATTCTCTTAATTGAACAGCTACATTTTAGGATTATGTGGGGATAATTGTAAAAATAACTTGTTTGAAGCTAGGATTGTTTCATACACCTTAACTTTGTAAAACTTTAACATTTTGTGATTTCTCTTCTTGCTGGTAAAATACTTTTGCATTATCTACCTATTATTATTTTCATTTAGAAGCCTTTTAACAATTTTGTTTCAATTCTTGAACAAATTCTTGTGCGTTATATTTTATATAAATAAACATGAGACAGTAGTGTTGGGATAACGCCAATAAATCTTCATTTGATTATGATCATTCTGATCCAGTAGATTTTTGGGCATCCACCCTTCGGCCTGGTGTGTATGATCAAAGCAATGCTGAGCTTAGCCAAACAAATATATATACATATAGTAAATATGTATAAAATGAAAAAACTTATTGCACTACTTAATATTGAGTGGACCAAATGTTTTCATCTACATCAAGGACAATAGTTAAGATAAGTTAAATGTGAAATTTAAGCTGTTATTATCTACCTAAACTATTCCATCCAACCAATTTAAAACAACATGGTAATAATGGGGAGAGAGTGTAATCAGGTTAGAAAAACGGAAATGAGCAAAACAAATTATGGGAAAACCTGGGAGAAAAAACGCAACAAAACAACGAACGTGTCAGCAAGAAGCCTTAAAAAGCAACATGTTGTCAAATATCAGGTCTTACTTTGTTTAATTTATGATTTTAAACAAAGAGGAGGCAACTTAACCTTGCATGATTGATAAATTATTTTATTTGTTAGTGGAGATATCAGATCTTTTTTTTTTTTGTGAACCAATTTTTGTAAAATACAATTTTAAACTGATTATATTGGGTAGTTTCATGACAAACTGAAAAGACTGGAAATGGGCACAGCAACTCCATGTTTTCATTTTCAATAGGCCACTAAATTTTGTTAAATTTTTAAAAAATATTATTATTTCTTTTTTTTTTGTTTTCTACTTAATTAGTTGTAATAGTAATTTAAGTAATTAATTAAAATGTTTAATGCTTTTGGCTAGAAAAAAGTGACCTATACAGCCATCATTTTATTTTGATTTTGCACTTGGCACTGTTTCTAAATCACAAGTGAATAAGGAACACATTGGCACATGTTAACTATTTTTTGTTCTTCGCAAACGAAGATGACCACTGCAATTTTCACTTTAGTAGTAGTAGTAGTGGCCTTAACTTGAGCTGTATTTTGTTTAAAGTGAGGGAGAGTTGCTCGATTCGTCAGCCTCACTCTTGTCCTTGTCTATTTGATTCAATGGCAAGGCTTAATTAAGATGAGCCAGGATATAGCAGATGACCAGCAGTTCGTCTTGTGTGTTTCACGGTGCTTTTATGCGCTCTATGTCACAGGAGTATTCAGAATTTTCATTGTGTCAATGTTATACTGCCTACGGGACTCCATCTCTGAGTTTGATTTCAGAGTTTGCCTTCTCTTAGATGAGTTGCCATCTATTATTAACGAGTTTTATCCCAATTCTTGGACTTTTGTAAGTTTAAGGTAATTAAAATGCTAATTTTAAATTAATTTAAAACTTTGATAATCCTATTTTAGAAAGAAAACCAGCAAAATATAATTGTTTTCAAAATGATTATGTGAACTCCGATTTTTTATTTAACATCCCTAATTTTATTGTTTGATAATATGGTCTCACTTCTCAAAACCAAGTTTTTACAGTTTTTACCCAAATATAAAATTTACTTTATATAGAGTTTTGGGTGTTTATACATCTGACATAGGTAATTTTAAATGAATGTTGTTTTGATCAAATAGGAATTTTGTCTCAGCTCCGTGACTATTAATAATAACGAAACATATAAAGTAGTAAAGCTTTGAATGCTTAGATCATTTTTTCAAGATGTTGCACCCCAAATGGCACATTTCCTCAAAACAGAAATGAAATAGTTTTAAAATGAAAATATATTAATGGGCATTATTAATTACCATTAATTGTTTAGCAGAAGCATTCTTGATTTAATGTTGGACAGGAGCAATAATATATAGAGCGACTCATTGAATTATGCCTTATGCTCTGAGTGAATCCCTATCTTGAGTTCCACAATTTTATTATGAACAAATGCATTCCATGCCATGATAATTGAAAGGGGCTAATATTAAATACATGTGTTGTTTAATTATAATCATACAGTCATTACTGTGTGATAAATTAATGTGTTATTTTTTAAATATTTTTTGCCTATTTGATTGACAAATATATTTTTTGTTGTGATATGGAAACCTAAAAAGCACAAGATTTCTGTATTTTTTCATATTGCATTTAAGACTGCAAGGAATATTTAGAAAAATTTGAGCTAATAGTATATTTTATTGATGACATTTGAAGTATAAAAAAAAATAACATTTTTTTCCATTTCAAGTATTTCAGCTTGTAAGCGAACATTAAAGAAAATATTGTTTGCTAAAACATTTAATGTTTACAACTGCTGACAATTCCGAGACAAGTTTTTGTAATAATCTTTACTGAATAATCCTCCATTTATACTGTTTTCTTAATATTAATTTCATTGATGCATTTTGAAACAAAATCTATATTTGTGTTATGTTGGAGCAATTTTATCAATTTCGGAATGTTGTTGTGATGTCAATTAATACAATGATTAAAATTATTAAATAGTGATTAAAAATGTTCCATGTTTTTATTTACCAAAAAAAAAAAAAACCTTAAGGTCAAAATATGTGTATTGAGGTCAACATTTAGTTTCCTATCACATTTAAAAATATTTTTAAAAATCCTCAAAGTTTTTCTGATCAGTACCGGGGATGGAGGGAGACACAACACACAAAGTAACATTGTGTTCCTCAGAGAAAGTTAATGTCCTCACCCTATTGGTCGGGAAGTAAACAGCTTTAGTTAATATTTGTGTGACAAATAATTTTGATACTTTAAAAGCAAATAAAACTTTAAAAAATTAATATGTAGTTTATGAGGTACCGGTATTATAGTTTATTTTTTTTTACAGAAAACAAGTTAAAGAGGAATATTTTTCATGTTCAAAAGAATTTAATTTAATAATCTAGTTACCTTGATACTTAAATACAAGCAATGATCCTGCTCTTTTCATTTCTGAGTATTTTGTCTCAATTATAAAATCACAATGTTGTTTCTTTTATGACAGAACACACTTATACCATGTCCAAATAATTTTTGGTCACATTTATGACATAACACAATTATTCCAAGTATGAATATGTTGCTTCATCCATCCATTGTTTTTAAATTTCATTAAACTCTCACGTGAAGCGTCACATAGAGATTTGTAGTTTATAATGTTAGCGGAACTTGCAATGGCTTAAAACTCTGAAACTATTATTTCAATCTGCACAATCTGGTGATTTTGGCTTGGAATGCTTCCTGAGAATAGCAAATATTTGCTGTGAATTTTAATGCTTGTTGCGACTATCCATGCTGACTGTGACAGGCAAGGCTGTTTGTGACCGTTAATGCTGACTGTGTCTGTCACTCCTGTCAGTTGTTGGTAATTTCATTTGTAACTGCCAATCTTTTTAGTGAATAGCATTCCTGTTGGTAGTTAGTGACTGCTAATGCTTGCCTTCATTGGACACTTCCAGTGCACAAGTTGTTGTATGATGATTGAACATATTAACTTTGGTAGTCATTCAGATTGAATAACCATTCTGTATTGCTTTCACTTTTACATGCTCTCTGGGCTTGGGAGGTGTACTTCAGCATTGTTTTTCCCTATCTGAGAAAGATGATGAGGTAGAATTAAGCGATTGCTGTCACCAAAATGTTTATTGTAATTAAATGATTTTGATCAAATGAGCATTCCAATGCTTTATATTTTATTTTTAACTCTGACAGCTGGAGCTGTGCGTGTAAATTAGTGCTTTGATGTGTACACCAGACTGACCAATGTCATTTATGATTTAAATTTTGAAAGGTTGGATTCTCTCACAAAATCTAACCACTAATTTAAAAATTCTACACAAAGACAACTATTCATGATTTTATCTGGTACCGGTAACGTAATGTTTTCCCTTTCGTTGAATCCCAACATGTTGCAAAATCATAAATACTTGGATATTGATAACAATAAAAAAAAAATGCAATTTAGGGTGGGTGGTCCACAATATATAATTTTAAAAATATTATATTTTCAATGTTCTGACCCCCACCCCCCTTTTATATGCTCCACTATATGACACAATGCGTGCAAAATATCATAGATTTTTATTAAAATTGAACATTTATTGAAGTTTCTTCATTACATCCTTATATATCAATAAGTTTATACTGTAGTATTTTTATAGTGTTTACCATTAAAACATACTACAAACTATTTCTATTACATAGAATTGCATATAAACAACATAACACGTCCACACACTTTTAGAATGAAACTCATGTTGTGTAATACAGCGTTCTGTGGCTATCTTTCCCAATACGCTCCCCGAAGACACTTGCCAGAACAATTTCTAAAATATGGTGGCCGCGAGCAAAGTAGAGACAGTCCTTTTCCAATCTTGTTCTAAAATTATACAGTCTGCACTAATATGACCTGTATTACTTGAGGGAGTATCAAAGCACATTGATTACTTTATCTTTGATCCCCAGCTTTTCCAATAAATGTGCAACTTCAGATGCTTTAGACTTTGTAGTACTGGATTGCAGCTTGGGACACCAAGAAGCTGATTTAATCCCACACCTGAAACAATGACTGGTAGTCTATCAACCTTTTCATTCCCAGTAAGATCAAGAAGAAGCTTTCCATCCCATTGCACTACCAGTGGTACGGAAGATGTTTTAAATTCTTTCTTCACTTGTTCCAAAAATTGAACCATTTTTCATTTACGACCATTTTACACTAGTTTTCCCATTTCGTCATATAGACGATAATGACCAAAAAATTGACTTACCCGAGCGACGCCTAAAGATGATTCAATTTAACTGAAAATTTGTAGGAATGATTTTCTTGTGTAAAATTTGGACCACCCTAACATACATAATACATATAAGTAAACGTTTTAAAAGTCAGAAGGAAAAAAAAACCCTTTGAATACTTAGATTTTTTTGACCAGTTTCCTAATAATGCTACGGATAAATGTTATGAAATTCAAAATAGGAGATGACCCTTTATGTTGTCCAGCTTTATTACAAATAAAAATTTATCTTTTTTTTTTCAACACAATTTCATTACGATTAGCACTTTGTGAAAAGGGATGGGATCAAAAGAAAGTTTCGCAGAAGTCTTGTGTTTGATTCTTCCAAAAAAAAAGCAACTAGTTCAAGATCTTACCTTCTCCACTAACATGACAGGCTTGTTGTTGGCATCCAGCAGATACATGATTCGCTCTTTCTCGCCGTTCTTGTTTACCCTCTGGGACTCACCAAACGCTATCGCCGTCTGGAACAGTTGAAGAGAAAGGGTGTTGATTAAAAGGGGGGCACTGACGAAGTCTAGGGGGGGTTGGTGTGTTGATAACCACACGTGCAAACAATTAACAGATCAGTTTGTTACAGTGGCTGTTAGTGCACTAGGTTTTCTTTAAAACAAGGCGTCGTCGAGTTATTCCCTTGAGGCCTATATATGCTGCATCAAGTTAAGTATTGAGTGAGTATAAACAAACACATCGAAGCCCATCAATGCTGTTGTTTTTTGTTTTTTTCTTAACTCCTTTTGATTGCATTTTAACAATTACTTCTTATTACCTAATAGAACTTAACTGGGTGCAGTTGGGGTCCAAGAGTTACTTAAAAGAGTTAATTTCTCATTTTCTATAAACAATAGTCCTCCAGGCAGTTCTACACCATACCCATGGCTCTTTATTCATTAATATAATGGTCTCCTCCGAAAAAATTCCACCTTTTTACTTGAGTCCAAGCGTCGCACGTGACGTTCGCTTCGTGACAGCTTTCCCTTCCCTCCCCCCTCCCCCAAACTCGGTATTATAAATTATAAAGCATTTAGGGGTGGGTCGGTTGAGATAAGGAACCAGGACACACCAGAAGAAAAATATTTATAAAAGATATTTAAATAACAATTGGGTCATTTACGTTGCAGTACGGGGTAAAATTTGCTACCTAAAATATTTCAAATGGTAGGTTTAGTTATATGGACCAAACATTTCAAATATTTTAATGCAGGGAATCTCTCTCTCCCCGCACAGATACTAGTTGTTCAGATAACCAATTGTACAACATCTGACATCTGCCTTTAAGGGCAAAATTTGTGAAATGTTATCTCTGTTTACTTACCTTTAAGGGTAAATTCTGACATATTTTCTGTGTTTACTTACCTTTAAGGGTAAATTGTGTGACAAGAATCATGCGTTTTTTACCCTTAAGGGTAAATTCTGTGAAATGCTTCATGTGTTTACTTACCTTTAAGGGTAAATTCTGTGACATGTTTCCTTTTTTTACTCACCTTAAAGAGTAAATATTATGTGACATGTTTCCTAGGTTTACTTACCTTTAAGGGCAAATTCTGTGACATGTTTCCTGTGTTAACTCGAAGTGTTGCCAGCGGGGATTCCACGTCGAATTGTCTTGTCGAAGTTTTCTGGGAGACCGCTGAGGTTGACGCTGGAAATGTTAGATCCGCTTTTTCATCGTTGATTTGGCATCTCTTTCTCTTACATCGTCGTTTATTGACAAGAAAAGTGTGGGGTACGAGGCTTTCCTTATTGAGACCTACTGGAGCATTGCCTAACTCCGCGAGGACCTTGGGGCTTCCCTTTTTGTCTACTATGTAGATTTTAGGGACGTGAGGCGTCACTTCTCGTGCACTGTTGCTAGGAGACCACAGGGTTTGGAACTTTTGATTTTCGGTTGTCGAAAAATTGAATCGATGATCCAAACATCTCTTTTTGGTCGATTCTTTGCCGGTGACTGCGGGTGAATGTAACTTCGCTGTGCTTTTATCTTCAGACGATGTGTATTTTCTTGGAGAGCGACTACTCGGGTTGCTTTCAATTTCTTCCCAGGGTTTTGGTGACGCGACCGTCTCGGATTTCACCGGTCTGCAGCTCGCGTCTTGTGTGTTTGTTGTGTCCGTTTTCCCGCCAACATCGCAATCATCGTCCACTAGTTCGAGCTTCACGTCAACACCTTCTTCCATGGTTGATCCCGAAGTTGCCGTGCTGGTGGTTGATGTTGAAGTATTCGTGCCGGTGGTGTGCCCCTTTGTAATGTCTTGCTTGTTGGGCAATGCCGGTTTCTCTCCCACGACCGCCGACTTGCTGACAGAACTGTCGGATTTCATCCCCTGCGAGTTGAAGTTGCACGGAGGCGTCCTTCTCTCACCATTTTTACTCATGTTACATCTATCAGTAACAATAATTTCGTAATGCATCACTGGCGACACAGGTTCGGTTTTTATACAGTAACTGGCACCAGCATCGGGACTTGTGTTTTCCTCTAATTTTGAGTCGTTTAGTTCTGTCTCGGACACCACATGATCCGAATCCAGAGACGCCGTTTTCCTATTGTATGAGAGCGCACTGATCAACTGCTCCCCCTTCTTCGAGTCGCGACCATGATTCAACGCTTTTCTGGTCTTCATCGCAGGATTTTTTGCGGTGGAATTCCTCGCACTGCCAGCGTCCGCACCATCTGTTTGTGCGCCTCTGTCTTCATGGGCGGGTTTTTGTGTTAATGCGTGCGTGTGTTGGTCCCAGATGCCCCGCGTCTCATCGCTCACACGAGGGCTGTTCATGTTGGCGTCAGAAAGGAACTTAAGTCTGTAGTCTATGGACTCGATTTTACGCACCGACGTCACTAGTTCCCTGTCTTGCTGCAGGTCCGTGCTGACATCTTTGTACTCGACACAGTACCGGCTCTTGGTAAAGCAGCCCCGCTTGAAATGGGAAAACACCCTGAACTTGGAGCTGAAGATTCCCTTGCACAGTGAGCACGGCGTGCACTGACAGACACTGAACTTACCAGATTTCCCCAAGCAGTCGGTCGCATGTACCGATACCTCCTGTTTGGTAGCGGCGTAACACTGTTTGCTCTGGTGTTGCTGGAAAGCAGACAGCGTTGAGCAGCGATAGTCACAATCAGGGCATTTGTACTGACGGCCGTCTCTGCTGCAGTTTTCGGCTACCGAACTTATATTTTCTTCACTTGATGAAGTGACATTCGGCACAAATTTATTGGCTGGTATCTCTCCGACTGACGAGGTTACTTCTCCGCTTTTTAAAGTTATGTCTTTTACAAAAGAGTTTCCTTCCATTTTCGCTTCTTTATTTACATTAACACGTTCATCGCGAGTTGATTTGACCGTATCTGCAGTTTCACCACCACCACACCCAGCAGAAGAAACCGTATTATCGTGCACAACCAGATCCATTTTATTTTCAATCTGATCATAGTTCAGCCCTACAGTGATGGTCTCATCATCTGGCTCTGTTTTCGCAACGCGATGGCGGGTAACGTCACTTTTCTCACCGTCGGTTTCCGCTAAGCTTTTCGTTCTAGGACCACCCACTCTAGGGCATTCCTGATGATCGGGCTCCGCGGTCCTGTCGTTGATTATCTCTGTCAGTTTCTTTATGATGCCCTCTTCCAGCAACTCTTGAGGGGATCGTCCCGAACTACAATGGGCAGCTTCGGGAATCTCCGACAGCTCACACTTTATTGCATCAGTGCATGGCGTAAGATGCACCTTTTCTTGTTCTTCGGGGGCGCACAATGTTGAATTGTGCGTTTTATCTATGCAGTCTACCGCAGATTTGAATCTCTTTGACGTGGACTGGTCCATCTGATAATTATTTTGAGGATTGTTTGCGTTAGTAAGCAAGCTGGCCAACAGGCACGTGTCCTCTTTCCTTCCAGGGCCGGCAACTGCGGCGTCTGCTGACATGCTCGATACTATGTTGTGTTTGTGTAACCTCAGGGTTTTATTCAACGCGGCGTCCTTGTCCCGCCCACCAACACCATCCTGATTACCTTTAGGCCTCCTAGTCGTGGTACGCCTCTTTCTAGCGGGATCCGTCACGCTCTGAGTTGGTTGAGAACCGTCTTTCTTATCTACCGAGCTATCGCCTTCATCGTCTGAGTAGGGGCATTTCTTGGACGGAGTTTTGACTTTGTTTTGACGTCTTGGTTTCACTTGTTGATTCGATGCTGTGGCACTTTTTTCACTTGCGCATTTGTTGTCAGAAATGACCTCGCCCCTTTCCTTCACACGACCGGAAAGAGAACAGGAATTGGGGTGTGAATAGTCTGTTGTTGATGTCTCTGTGGTGGAGGAGCGTTCATTGACATTTGATTCGTTCTTATCACGTACTGGCTGTTGCATGATGGGGTTACCTAAACTGTGTTTCTGTACTGATCTGTCTTTACACATCCTGCTATGATGGACATCAGGGTTGTATTTATACCCTTTGACTCGTGCATCCAATTCGTTGCTATGGCCATAAGCGGCGGCTCCACGAGGGAAGCCCAGATTACTCCCAGGAATGACCCCATAAGGCAATTCTAGATTGGTTCTCGAAGTGGCCCCGTGAGAAAATCCCAGATGTGTTATGGGAGTTGCCCCATGAGATGACCCCGGCATCCTTTGAAACAATCTACCAGGTGGCATAGTCTGGGTACGTTCCGTTTGACCAAAAGTCACGGGAGCTGCAGTGAACCCAGCGCCCTGAGAGAGTTTGGTGGCATAAATGTCGTCGTCATGAGACCTGATGGTCGGTTCATCCGGACACAAATAACTCCACGGGCCATATCCTGCACTCGTATTATGTGACACACCGATGGGATAATTGCCTTTATAAATATTACCGGAGCTATGTTTGTATTGTTGATCAGCTCGCTCTTTGCTGCAGCTGTTGGTTAAATTCATCGACGCGTGTTTTTGAGGAGTGCTTTCTGAATTGAAGAAAGCAGATGTTCGTCGGTGTGGCGATGGTAAGTAGTCATAGTCAGTACACCACGGGGATTTCTGACTGTATAGGCCTGGAACCGCTGGAAGGGAGGCAGTCGTGTGTGCCAGGTGAGAAGGCAAGTAAGCCCCAGGTCTAGGGTGTTGCATCAGGGCTGGTGTAACTGTGGTGGAGTAGTTCCACACCATGTCGTAGTCGCCGTAGTTGCCGTAGTGCATCCACGGCATTTCATTGTGTCTTTTGGTGCCGTGCGCGTATTTACCGCTGCCGAAAATGTGTTCATTGTTTAACATGTCCGCGCTGTCGGCCATCACAGATGGCGCATGAAAGGGCTGCAGAAGGCGATTTGCATACCCGGTGTGACATTCTGGATACTTGGGAATGGGTTTATAAATCACATTTCTTCCGGACGACTGTTCTCCGGACCTGGTCTTCACACCGAATTCATTGCCTGACAAATAGGAATAGGTTGGGTTCAAATCTTGGACTGGCAATGCACCAAATGGTGGTGATTGGGTTTTATCGCTGCATTTCTCGTCCTTGGACACTGATGATGGAGTCTTAAGCCGTAGATCTAAGGCAGACTCCTTGGTTGACTTCACGTCAGATGTCTCGTGTCTTAAGTTACTTTCGTGACTGCCAGAGAGAATGCGACTTTTTTTACTAGTTGGTTTGCTTTTCGGTAAGGAGAGATCTAACGGCACGGTCTGGTAGCTGTTGCAGGTGAAATTCTCTCTTATAGAATTCACAAATTCACTTTTGACTTCTTTTAAAATAAGGTTCTCATCGCGGTTTGAATCCCTTCCTGTACCCACGCACGCAGTGGTAGGGTTACAGGGCGGGTTTGCTCTGTTGACAGAAGCGCGACGACTTTTTTCTAATTCTGGATCCGCTACACCTTGCGGATTAAAAGCACCAGACTTCATGATTTCAGACCTGTACTGGATGCATGGCGACTTCTGACCCATGTCTAATATCATGACCGTTTTCGCTGCTGTTTCAAACGCATTCTCGGGACTCTTATCACTGTTTGGTTTTGATTGGTCGGTGTTTTTACAGAGGTCAGCTCGGTCAAACGCATGCGGGTTTCTGTCGTTTGTCCACCGAGACGCACCGTCACACCCGGTCAGTGACCGGCGTAACACTTTATCGTCACCGTCGAACGGACTTTGACGAACTTTTTGACGGCCGTAACCGTACAAGCAGGCGGTATCGCTTGTTCCACCGAGTGGTGTGCGATGCGAGGTATTGAACCTCGGGTTGGGCGATCGACTGGTTCTGTCATAACAACAACCAAAAGGACTTGAACATGCATTGTCCTCAGAAGCGGTTCCTGCCGAATCAATCTCAATCTTAAAGCCATCGATGATTTTGACATTGGCATTGACGGTGCTTTCATCTTTCTATTGAACAAAACAAAAGAAAACCCCGATGTATAATTTCTATACCGGTACAGACGGTGTGCACGGCGTGCGAAATAAGGAACACAAATTTGTTGTAATAATTTAACCTCACCTGATAAAATATTCATGGGATAAAGTAGAAAAGAAAGATTGGATAGGTTTTCACCATTCGAATATATAGGTACATTTTTTAAATGTGTTATTAGCAAAAAACATATTTTTTAGTAAATTGGTGCTAGTTTAATATTTTTTTTAGTTTGGTGTAATAATTATCAATAATAATATCAAAAAAGGCAAACGGTATTTATAGAATGTATTATATCAGGCACAGGCTTGTCACAGGTTAAATCTATTCTTGAACCATTACCATTAAATTATTTATTTTAGACTTAGTTATTCCAATTGTCAAAAAACGGTTTCACTTATGAAAACAATGAACACTTGAACAACATCTCTGCCAAAATCATTATCACGATTGTAGCCTTAAAAAAAAACTATAAATATATAGCTTAACTATCTACGTAATTTAAAAATTTAAAGCAAGATCTAATTTTTAAACTGATATCAGTTAATTGGTCCTCAAATTTCTTCTTTTTTAACTGTAATGTACGATTTCAAGAGGGCTGGGCATGCATCGTTAAAAAATACACGTATTTATAATTTTAATTTTTGTTTGCTCCATGAAGAGTTGGCTTTTAAATTATAGTCTGACTACCACTACTGACTACTGAGTCACCAGCCAGAGTCAATACAAATAGGCCAATACTAATACAAATCTAGAATAACTACTTCATTGATTTTGGTGTGCATTGAAAGACTCACCTTCAAAGTAGAAATGAATTCATCCATGTTGTTAATCGACTTTCTTTCAAATCCGTATTAGGCGAAATTAGCCAAGTTTTTTTTTTTTTTAAAGGAGTATCATACAACTATCAAAGCGCTTTCTTCTTCAAACTCTACACAACAATAAACAAGAAAATAATGTGTTAGCGTCACATTGATGCGTGATGTATTTACACAATTACGTCACATCGCAAATAACATTTCTGACGTCTAACATCCCACTGATTTACACCCATTTGGAATGCTTTCTTCTCCGAGGCTTTTTTCAACGTCATACGCGTTTGTGTTTATTACCTAACTAGGCACTACCTTATTACTATTCTTTCTTGCAGCAGTGAGACGAGTTTTCATTAATTTTTTTAATGTACGTAGACGTAGGCCTTTGTTTTAATTTTATTTATTTATTTTTTAAAAACTTTTTTCATTTGATTGTTTTGAATATTTGCTTATTTTCTACGTTAAAAAATAATAATTTAAAAGGACTTAGCTGTCACTTGTCGACCGTTTAAATTGATTATCATTAAGTTCATAAAACTAGAACAGTATTATTAATGTCTGAGACTTTGTAATTTGTATGTGAAACAGTCTTTGTGTAGGCCTACTGCTTATCTGTATTTCCTTGTCAACTTTTAGCTGTGTTTTTATTTCAACTGTTTTACCATTGTATTTATATTTATATTAATGATAATGACACAAAAAAAGTGTCACAATAAACATGATGTAATTTTAACGGCAAACGCAATTTTTTCGTTAAGCTTACGTCATAAAAGTAAGAGAAGAGTATATAAACTTTAAAGTTGAGCTAATAAGGCTATTTTTATTCTGTTCATGTGCTATTTATTACTGCATTGCAACATAGTTATAGTTATGCTACATTGCACACAATGCCCATTTAGAGAAAAATATAAAACTTCGAAATGGAATTATTTTTCAAATTAATCTGCTCAAAGAACCTGTTTCGTTTTCCGGTCTATAAAAAAAATATGTATTTATCTCCCTTTTAGCCTCTACCAATCTTTTCTTTTGGAGTTTTAAGGCGGTATTGCTTTTATAACAGTAATCTGTCCCTGTTGTCTAGACTACAGAGCAAAGTATTGGTGCTTGGGAAACGTTAAGTATAACTCAGTATGTATTTCCTTTTTTTTTTCTTGAAAAAAAATGAAATAAGCTTATCTGCGTTAAATAAGTTTGTCTAAAATTAGCACACATTGCTATCTGTGCAAACAGTAGGCCTAAAAAAAGAATAATACGTGGAAGGGGGTTATTATTCTCGTCTTTCACTCGTAATGATTAGTGAAACTCTCTTACTTAAACTTACTTACACTTTACTGATTCATTGTTCATTTTATTTTACTATGTTTTAGCTAGTTACTAATTACTAGGCCTAAGAAGTAATTTAATTTTAAGTATTAGTAAGTTCACAGTAAACTTAACATTTTAATTAGCTTTTTATGAAATTTATGACCATAAACTATTATGATAAACGGTACAGGACCTTTACTATTTAGATTTATAAAGATTAAATACTAACGACTTTTAGAATTTAGGCACTGCTACTCACACATTGAATTAATCACCATGTGACATGAATATGCTACTGAATTAAACTATAAATTATAACAATTACAAAATAAGTTAAATAAGACTCGAATTAAGTTTTTAAGATATTTGTAATCAAACAAATATTAACAAAGAATTGTATGGATTTATTTCTTAAACTTCAAGTAAAGACAAAGGGGTAACCTAAAAGTGAAAGCAAAAAAATAAGTATATTATAATTATTATATAAATAGGCTATATTCATAATTATTAATATAATATTGTTTTCTAATATCTCACCCAAGTTCAACTAATGACTAATGTAAAATATTTGTTATAGTTATTATATATTTTTCATTAGTACTCTAGATTTGTTTCCAGCTTTAAGTTATATATCCAACTGTTTAAGTTTTTGAGATGGGCCTAAGGCCTAATAAATATGCATAATAGGCCTAGCTATATCTTTTGTAGAGCAACCTGTTTAGCTTCAATACAAGATGTGGCTTGTGACAATGATCTCATAAAAAACAGATATAAATAACAGATAGGTTTTTAAAATAATTATTTTTTAATCTTTTCATTAAAATTTTTATTTTCTCTTTCCAGTATCACTATAGCAGTTGAAATACTATAGGTCTTTAAATAGGAAAAAAAATCAAATAATTTGAAGAATGCCTCATCCACGGTCTGCTCGCTCTGATATGAGTGATACTGATATGGAAGGCCTGCAAGAGCAGGAGTTGGCAAAACTGCAAAGAAGTTTTCAAAACATGGAAGGTGATCGTGCTGCTTACACACAGGAATCTCAAAACTCTATTCGAAAGCAGAAGTGAGTGTTATTTTGTAAAAATATTTAACTTGCTCACTTTAAAAGAAACAAAAATATTTTTAATTTTTTCAACCATCTCAAGTAATGTTTCAATTACTGATAGTAATAAATAGATGTAAAAAGAAATTTGCTTAGTATCAGAAATTAACCAATGTGCACCTAAAAGCCATTTACAAATGGATCATTAAAATTAAATAATAATAAATAATTGTAAAAATTAAAATAAAAACAAATAATCCACAGGCAAGAGATGAAACAATTAGAATCAGAGAAGCAAGAACTTCTGAAAGAATTACGATTAGCTGAATCCAGAACTAATCAAATTAAAGATGAGCAACACACTGACACATTGGTTACTCTATTGGAAGCTAAAGGTGAGATTCTCTTACACATTGGTTACTCTATTGGAGGCTAAAGGTGAGATTCTCTTACACATTGTTTACTCTATTGGAGGCTAAAGGTGAGATTCTCTTACACATTGGTTACTCTATTGGAAGCTAAAGATGAGATTCTCTTATACATTGGTTACTCTACTGGAGACAAAAGATGAGATTCTGTGACTTATAGGCTACTCTGCTGGAAACAAAATCCGAGATTCTTGGAAACATTGATCAATATGCTGAGGCAAAATATGAGATTCTCTGAAACATTGATCAATGTGCTGAGGCAAAAAGTGACATTCTCTGAAACATTGATCAATATGCTTGGGCAAAAGGTGAGATTATTTGTAAACACAGTGACACATTGGCTACTCTGCTGGCAGCAAAAGGTTTGATTCTCTGGCACATTGCTTACTCTACTGGAGACAAAATATGATTTGGTTTTTCCAGTCTCTCCATGCCATCCCATTTCCTCAGACTCTTTATTTTCCTTTTCCCTTTTTTCATAAGCTCTTTATCATTCAAAACCCTCTTGGTCCACATCAATATCAGCATGATGATGATTATGATTTTTAAAAATTGTTATAACATATAATTGTAATGTTTTTACCCAATTTCACATTTATTTCATGCTGCCATATTCTATTGGTAGGGTGTTTCCTATGCTATCTATTTTTTTTAGCATTTTAACTCCTCTATACATTTCATTTTCACAATCAGAAAAATGGTTCAATTTATTCCATAATCACTATTATGTGTGTTAAAATAGAAAGTTACGTGATAATGTACACACTTAACAATAACAGAATCTCCACCAGTCACCACAATGACCTACTTAAAATTTCAGACAAGAATGATGAAGAGATGAAAGCTGAGGATGAAAAGCAGAGAGAGCTGGATGCTGAGATAAAAAAATGGGAGAAGAAGGTCAAAGAGCAGCAGAAGAACATGGGCGGCTCCAATATGAGCTCCCAGCACAACACACAGATGAACAAAACACAGCTGGTCTTAGAGAACAGGCTTGACCAGGTAAACAAGCAAAATTATCACACTGCCCTGGTGACCAAATACTTGACCATGTCATACAAATCACTATAATAAAAAAATGTGACGAAACATGTGACCTGTCTTTCAATTTCATTGTCATGCAAGTTTGATGTTCTAAAACTCTTTTCAACATTTGAAATATTGACAGGCTAAAAAGAGATTCAATGACTGCCTGAGCCAAAATGCCAAACTCAGGGATGAAATTGAAAGTCACAGGAATGAGCACCGCCGGTTTGAGAACCTCTACAAGAAGCTAGAGAAGGAGTTGAAGAATCTGAGAAAAGAGATGGCTGAGGTGATTGAGTCCTCCACAGCAGCTTATGACCAGAGGTAGAGTATAGTAACGGACAGGTAGGGTATACCCTGGGAGGGATAAGGTATGATAATGAAGGGTAGGGTATGGTAATGGAGAAGTAGGGTATGTCATGGGAGAGGATTTTTTTTTTTCCTAGAGATATTTAGGGTAAACTTAGAGAGGTAGAGCACACTCAAAATAAGCGAAACAAAGTATGAGAAAACCTCTTGCTGTCCTCATGGATACTACATTGCAGCTAAGTGTTTATTTATATATTTTTTTTTTTACTATTGTTTCTGTTTGCTGAGAGAGGCTTCTTGCCAACACGTTAGTTCTTTTGTTGCTTCCCTTTGTTCAAGTTTTCCAACACTTTGTTTTACTTTTTCCTTTAACCTAACCTGATTGCAGACTCTCCCCCTCATTACCATAGTGTACACACTTAGGGGATACTAATTACAAAATGAGATGATACTTAAATCAATTTAAAAATTATTTTGAAAAAAAATGGAAAAATATTTTTTTTTAGAATTTTTTTTTTTTTTTAATTACTTTGTGAATCATTGATTTGTTTTACTTTTTCCTTTTACCTATCCTTATTGCAGACTCTCCCCCTTATTACCATAGTGTACACACTTAGGGGATTCTAATTACAAAATGAGATGATACTTAAATCAATTTAAAAATTATTTTGAAAAAAAATGGAAAAATATTTTTTTTTAGAATTTTTTTTTTTTTTTTTAATTACTTTGTGAATCATTGAAGATGGTTGTTGCATTATTATTATGAGTTTCCATTTAGTGAAATTCTCTTTAATAACTTGAATAGATGTGTATTTATATAGTTGATTGCCAACATTAAAATTAACAAGAAACTAATAGCACAGGAAATATAATAATATGCAAGCCAGTGTTTTCTTATAATTACTGCAGGATTCATATAAACTTATTTTGCAGCTTTCTTCATGCAATTTATGTTTTTTAGAAGATATCAAATAATAATTTTCAGTGTATGTATGGCTGTAATGCTGTGTTCAATTGGTGAAAAAAATAAAATTCCAAGTGGGATTTTTATAAAGTGTGCTACCTGAATGCATGTTTTCTCAAGCTACTTAAGTAGATGGGAAGTTCATACATTGCCGCTATGATTGTTTGGTGGGTTATTTCTAGTATTGTAAGAACAAATATAATCTATATCTATCTGAACAGAGATGATGCCCAGGCAAAGATGATCATCCTGAAAGAAAAGGCTGACAAAGACGTCCAACAGCACAACACAGAAATGAAAGAGTTGGTACGCATCATTGACCATGACCGCAAGCTCAAAGAGTTTATGGGCATCAAAGGTCAGGAGAGGCAGGAGGACCCACAGCTTGTGGCTTGGAGGCAACGCAAAGGTAAATTTATAGAAGTTGTCTGATGCAATCAAATTTTGTTGTTGCTTTTTTTTTTTTTTTCTTTTTTGAAATTCTACAACTTTTGTAAACTCCCATCATTTAGATCATTTACAGCAGAGTATTTGGGTGAGTCTGCTTAAAAATAATAGTCAATATTAATATTTTTTTTCACTTAATATTATGGCTTGGAGGCAACGCAAAGGTAAATTTATAGAAGTTGTCTGATGCAATCAAATTTTGTTGTTGCTTTTTTTTTTTTTTTCTTTGTTGAAATTCTACAACTTTTGTGAACTCCCATCATTTAGATCATTTACAGCAGAGTATATGGGTGAGACTGCTTAGAAATAATAGTCAATATTAATATTTTTTTTCCCTTAATATTTCGGTCATGATTTCTGATGTCAAAACAAATGGATAAAACTATCAAGCTAATTAAATATTTACTTGGGTGGTTGATGGGGAAGGGCGGTTGTATGAATTTTGGGTAGTGGTCATTGAAGGGTGGCTTGAATGATTTTTTGTATAGTGATCAGGGGAAGGGTGGCTTTTATTAATTTTTGGATAGTGATCAGAGGAAGGGTGGCTTTTATTAATTTTTGGATATTGATCAGGGGAAGGGTGGCTTTTATTAATTTTTGGATAGTGATCAGGGAAGGTGGTTGTATGCATTTTTGGCAGTCTTTAAATCTCCTGTATGTCGAACTGTATTAGGTTGCTTTAAAAGTTTTTTGTGGACATTTTCCTTTGATTTCAATACCAAACGATATTGTCAAGATAATCTTAATGTCATATATTCATCTCTTCATCAAAAGCTTTTGCACATAATTTTCTTATGTAACTTATTCACACAAAAACTTTTGCACATAATTATTATTAATATCCTAATGTAACTTATATCCCCAAAAAAGCTGTTGCACATAATATCCTGATGTAATGCATATCCCAAAAAGCTGTTACACATAATATCTTGATGTAACGTATTTCCCCCAAAAAGCTGTTACACATAATATCCTGATGTAATGAATATCCCCCAAAAAGCTGTTGCACATAATATCCTGATGTAATGAATATCCCCCAAAAAGCTGTTGCACATAATATCCTGATGTAACTTATATCCCCAAAAAGCTATTGAGACTGAGAAAAAGAAGGAAAGCCAAGAAGACTCGGTGGAGACATATGAAGAAGCTTTCACCAGGATTAAAATCATGACAGGAGAAGATGATATCAATATTCTGGTCAACAGGTTCATAGAAGTGGAGGACACAAACTTTGCTCTCTTCAACTACGTCAATGAACAGAACAATGAGATAGAGAAACTCAATGAGGATATTAGCACAGTAAGTAGCATGCTATTTTAAAGATTAGTTAATGAAATTGTTTGTTAATCATAGTATGATAAGTTTATTGTATTGTAATAGTATGATAAGGTTATTGTATAGTAATAGTATGATAATTTTATGGTACAGCAATAGTATGATAATTTTATGGTATAGTAACAGTATGATACGTTTATGGTGTAGCAATAGGGTAATAAGGGAGAGACTGCAATCAGGTTAGCACAATATAAAATGAGTAAAACAAATTAGGTTTAAACCTGAAAAAAGGAACGCAACAAAACAACGAATGAGTCGGTAGGAAGCCTTCGTCAGCGAACAAAACAAAAGAAAAAAGAGTATAAAAATAAAAAATAGCACTTAGCTTAGAAGTAGTATCCTTGGACAATTCATTTGCTGATTCTAATACGTCAGCTTTGAAATAGCTAGTTTCACATTTAATTTAAAAAAATCTTCCCAAACAGATTCAACTGGAGATTCAGAAATTCAAAGAACAGGGTATTCAGTTGGAGAGTCAGAGAAAGCAGATCCTCAAAAATTTGGAAAACCAGCAGATCAAAGCCACACGTGAAGCAGATGAATACGAGCAGAAACATAAGGAAGTGGCTAAAATACTAGATCAGCTCAAAGCGGGTACTTAATCTACATTAATTAACATTTATTATTCATCAAATTTTTTTAGCTTTTGGCTTACTTTTCACTCCTATGCTTCTCTGTGCCTAGTGTTGAATTCACAAAATGGGGTGGGGTGATATTTTAAAGAGCTGGTACCAAACCACAGACAGTTACAAAAAAATAATAATTTAATTTCTAAGTTCAGTATTTTTTCACTTTATTGGGAATATATTTCCACTCGTTATTGTTTTCTTATTTAGATATGGACCTTGATGTAGCTTTCTGTTAAGTATTATGTCTTATAATCTTCAAATAATGGCTATTTATTTTTTTGTGGGCTTTGAAATAACTTGTACGACAAATATAAACTGCCTGTAAAAACAAACACTAAATGTTGGCACCTTATTCTAACTGCAAAATTAAAATCATTAAAGTTTGGAATGAACTTCTGATCATTTCAGTTCCCTCTTAAATTGAGTTTGTAAATATCATATGCATGCATATTTAATCCACAGGTGTAGATTCCTTGTTTAACAAAATAAATTGTGACAGGTCAGCTATCAACAGCATGTTGGGAGCTGACACAGGAGTAACTGAGAGTAACATGATTCAGTACCTTGGCATCATTGAACAAAGGACCAATGAACTACTGGCCATTCAAGTCTATTCTAACTCAAAGGTAAACAAAAAAGTTATTGAACTTCTTGCCCTTCATTCTATTCTAATTTAGAGTCCAAAAAAAAGTCATTGAACTACTGGCCATTTGAGTTTATTTTAATTCAAAGGTAAACAAAAAGTTATGCTGCATTGTAAAACAAAGCTTTACATTGATGTTAAGACTTAAACTATTTTTTTTTTGGCATGTGAAGCACTTGCAGGAGAGGAACAACATTTAAATAATTATTTTCACAAGTATTTTAGTGTTTATACCAATTGTTTCCAAATAGGGGAACAAAACCTCCATGTCCTTTGGAAGTGGGTGTTGAATTCTTTTAACTATCAAAATATGAAAAAGATTTTGAAAATAGTACATTTATTTCCATTATATGCATAATCGTAGTGGAAAAAAAAAATGCATGGGTGAAAAGATAAAGAAGGGGGTAGGGGTGAAAGAGATGCTTATAGATATCCCCAGAATACTGTTAAAAATTATATATGGTCACTTTTTCTTAGTGACATGAAAATAAATTTATGTTTTATGCCTTCTCTCAAGGACCAGGATAAGTATGACCCTAAAGCTCCCACATTACTGGGAGAGGGACCTGCTGCACCACAGCCAATCCATCCTGTCATTCCTCCAGCCGTGGGGTGAGTTGTACTGTTTTGTTTATGTTCAGTTTTTATATTTTGCATAAGAAAATAAAAAAGAATGTGCATGGAAGTTAAGAAATATTCAAAAATTTGCAACAAAATCATTATTATCAATAAAAACGAAAATGACAATTGAATTAACCCACATTATCTATTATGCCCATCAAAGAATGTCTACTCTCTTATATATGGGTATGGGTGTGATTAAACTTGTGATCATAAACTATTTTGTGGGCAAACAACACAGAGTTTAATTGTCAGCAGCATACTATCTCTTATTTATTTCAGAGATGAATATGAGAGTGAAGCCAGTGAAGATGAAGAAGAAGAAGCAAGACCTTTTACACGCAGTGAACTACAAAACAAAGTTCTGAAGACTGTTAAGAAGAGGGAAACAGCAGCCATGAAGGAAGGCTTCAAATATGACTTAACAGCTGCCAGAGAAAACAAGTCTCAGAAGAAAAAGGAAGGAAAGAAATAGAAGTCAGCTTTATATTTTTGTAAATGTAACAACAAAAAAGAATTAGACCATTGACAAAGCATACATTTTGTTTTGATTTATTGGATGACTTTTTAATTTTGAAGAGCCAGTGAAAAGTCATCAAACACTGCAGGAAAAAAAAAAAAAGAAGATTTTTCTTCCATTACTGAAGTATTTCAAGACTTGAAAATCTAATTCTTGAAATGACTTATTTTTAATGAATGCAATGAAGTATTTTTTATAATGATGTATCAGTATATTTGTCTGTAAATATACAATTGATGAAGATTGGTGTAAGCAGCAAAAGGACACCATTCCTTTGTCTGCTACATTAAATCATTTAATTTTTTTTGTAAAATAATTTTTTGTCTGTAATTTTCTGAAAAACTGAGCCTTAATTGTATATTTTATTTTAGAAAAAGAACATAAAACCTTTAAAAATTGTAAGGTTTTGTGAACTTTAAGAAGTCTTTTTTTATTGTCAACTATGGTCTCTGAAAATTAAAAGTTTTATTGGCAGTTTATCCAAACTTGTCAAAAGTAACTGAAGCTATAAATAAATTGTAAGAGCAGTTTTATAAATGATAGTCAAGTGCTAATTTAGGTATGTACTTCAAGTTTTAAAAAAAAAAATAATTCAATTTTTACATATTTATTTGACACTTTAAATTAATTATTGTATGAGGGGCACACATGTGATGTCACAAAGATGATTGTGATGAAGCTGAACAAAGACACAGGAAGGGTATGGGTTTTGGCTTGGGGGTTGGGGGGGGGGGGGGTTGAAGACCTTGTATACAATATATTTTTTTTAATACTTTTATTAATGTTAGTGATTTTTATGTTTTGAATTTTTGAAAATTTAATACAGCAATAACTACAAAAATAATTTAAACATAAAATTGTGCAACTCATAAAATGAAAAAGCACACATGTGATGTCACAAAGATGATTGTGATGAAGCTGAACAAAGACACAGGAAGGGTATGGGTTTTGGCTTGGGGGTTGGGGGGGGGGGGAGTTGAAGACCTTGTATACAATATATTTTTTTTAATACTTTTATTAATGTTAGTGATTTTTATGTTTTGAATTGTTGAAAATTTAATACAGCAATAACTACAAAAATAATTTAAACATAAAATTGTGCAACTCATAAAATGAAAATGTAAGAGTAAGGCTAGCATAACTGCTGCTTATCAGCTGATTTTCATTTCAAGGCTTTTTCAAGCTTTTAACATTTATCTTTTGAGAGAAATGATATCTCACATATTTAGGGTTGTACGGACTGAGAAATTGTGGTAATTATGTGGATTAAAGAGTAGGATGATTAAGCAATAACTGTGATATGATATTGGGACTCCAATTTATGAAGAAATGATTGACAATGTATTTTAATTTTAAGATAATTAAATTAGATTTCTGTGTTGTGATGCATTTCAGTGACTTTTATATTAGAGGCCTATAAAAAAACTCATTGGATCTGCCGTTATATTTAAAATAAAATTATGAATATCTAGAAATAATTCATTTTTTTATTGTGCTATAAACTCCATCTATTAATATGTTAATTATTCACTAAATCTAGGTAATGAGTTGTGAAATAATTATCATAAATAAACTTGTTAAGCGCAACTTTATGCGAGTATCCTCAAACTTGTTAAATCAAATGGACCTATCAGGTCAGTGTTGCAACTCCATAAACATTATACATGAGGCTGTTAATAATAGCTTTCAATCAGACACAGTAAACAAAAGTAAACAAAGCCATTTCAAACAGAATTCCCAATGGCCGTTCAACAGATGAAATTTGCTGAAAGAAAATAACGGTCCATATCCCCCTTCCTCTCTCACTAAAAACTCTATTTGACCCCAAAAACATTTCATCAAAGGGCCTCTTAGCCAGTTTTCCTCAGAGCTAACCACCAAAAGTATTGACATTAACTATTAAGAAGAAAAAGTAGTATTAAGATATTTGACTTTCTCTATACTAGCCTATAGTAAAAAAAGTGAGGATGATATGGCTTCCTAAGATGCCTTCCTCAAGATGAAACTTTTCAGATCAAATGGCTGTTTGCCATGTGATTATGAGCTAAAACACCCATGATTGGTTAGGCAAAAAAACCACCAATCAAGATTCACTGCTACTTGTAATCATAATAGTAGCCGCCTATACATGATAATTTTAGCAATGTGATAGAGTTCTCAATTACAAGAAACCGCTGTTAGTTCGTCCATCTAAAATCAATCATGAACATTTCAAACATCGGGTTGCTGCTGGGGCTGAATTATTCTGGGTGCGCAGATGGCTGATCAGGTCGATTTTAGAACGAATTATTCTTGTGCGGAAGGTACAGGGTACTGATAGGACAGTTCCAGGTACAGTGTAGACTCAGCTTTTCTGGCTTGTCTTTTCTGCTCAGCAGTAGCTGATCTGGTTGCCTCTTGTAGCAGTAAGTCTTTGTCTAGGTAGGAGCGCCACAGACTTTTCGGACAGGCAGGGTTAATGTGAAACAACTCTCAAAGATGCGTTCAGCATGTTATTAAACGTTTCTTCTGTCCCCAGAAAAATGCTTGCCATGCTTGAGTTCGCCATAAAATATTCTTTTGGGCAAGCGGTCGACTGACATTCTCGCGACATATTCAGCCCAGCGAAGTTGGGACTGCATTAATGAGCTGTATATGCTGGGGAGACCTGGTTGTGCGAGTATCTTGGTGTCTGGGACCTTGTCCTGTCATTTAAATTGAGGATTTTTCTCAGGCTCGTCGTATGAAAATGGTTTAGCTCCCTAGCGTGGCATTGATAGACTCCCATGTTTCACTTGCATTATATTGTAGCGTCGGGGGCACAGGCACTTTTAAAAAAAATTTTTTGGTGTGGGTGATGATGCCTTTCCTTGTCCATACATTCTTAGACATTTTACTGAAATGTTGCGCTGGCAATTTGATTGTTCACCTCATCATCGATGGCTACGCTTTAGGTCAGGATGCTGCCTAGTACAATTCTTTTGCTGCCCTCTCGGATTCTACTTCTCAGCTAAGTGATCTTTTTTAATTTAATTATTTTTTTCTGTTGTTTGTTCACTGACGAAGGCTTCCTGCCGACACTTTCGTTGTTTTTTTGGGTTCCTTTTTTTCAGGTTTGACCATACTTTAACTAATTTCCTATTTCGCTAACCCGATTGCAGTCTCCCACTTATTACCATGGTAAGAGAAGCTGTTTAACACTTTAAGCCTTTCGCCATTGAGTTGGATGTTGGACTCGGTGTAAGGTTTTCGTGGATTTGGTTGGTGCAGGACCTCATTCTATTTTTGTGTTAATGTTAAAACCGTAGGTTTGTGCAGGCATCCGATAATTTTGCTACGCTGCGTTGCATATCGACATCTAATTCAGCATTTATGGCACTGTCGTGGGCATGCAGAAAGTCTCTGACCTGATGATGTCTGTCAGGGAATGGTTAAGACATTTCTCTATTTTCCAGATCACTAGATTGCATACTTTCATGGAATTGCCACACCATTGGAATGAACTTACTTGGGCATCCATTATTCGCCATGATCTTCCAGACAGTGTTGAAAGCCTTGGAGAAGAGTTTAACATTCTGTTCCCGACACTTTTGCTGCTGCTGTCAGGCCTTGAACACCATTTTTTTTATCGCAATGTGATAAAGTTCTCAATTAAAAAAAACAACTATGAATAACAAGTTTGACAAGTTGCCTAGAGTAGGAGTTCAAAAATTATCTTTATGGCTTTTTAAATTATGGAAACATCAGTAAAAAAAACCCACAAAACTACTAACTTCACCGTGATTTAATGGTATTCCTTGCAATTATTTTTATTGAAAATAAAAATTCTAAATGCAATTTAAACGTATAGATCTAAAATATTTTTTCACCACAAATTCGAACAGCCAAATTTATCCATTTTTAAAGCTCTGGTATAGTGTAGAGTTATTTTAGATTTTAAATCGTATCGGTATTTAGTGATACCAAAACTAACAAAATCAAAGGGAAACTATTCCCATGTAAAACAAAAATCTAAATCAAATACTATCTCTGTGCAGAATGTCGATCTTATTGTTTAAATTAAAATTTAAAAAGTTTTTGGCTTAAGGGTACTGTTTCTAATATGTCTTTGCAAAACCAAGATGCTGCTGGTAGACTTAAGGTTAGCCTAATTATCCATTTTTGTATTCAAATTATGTTCAATTATAATTATGTCATTACACTACTCACTACACTAACCACCACTGACCACTGACTTATCTTACACTTTTCACTCTACTCAACTCTTGATTCTTAATTTATTATCAGTTATTAGTGTCAGTGCTCATCTGTTCACTGTTTTCTGGTTGGCAAACGGTAGTGTTACATACTACTAGAGACTAGAGTGTCTAGTTAGTGTAAACTCATAACTAAAAAAAACTTGGTCTCTCAGACTGACTGATGACAAATGAGACTGGTGATTGGGAGTTTTATTGAGAGTTTTAATTTTTAGTCAGATTCATGAGTTCTTAATCACTAATTATTAGTATTATTATAAAAACAGTTGTGTCTAAAAGCACACACAATTTCCATCTGAAGTTTTTTTTGTTCCTGTCAATTTCATGTGACAATATTCTAGCTGTCCAGTAAAAATTTATGTTATAATCTTTTTTTTTTTTTTATTTGGCCTTTTTTTTTTGTTGGGATTGAAGGTAATTGACAGAATTAACATAAAAAACAATTGTTCCTGTCAATTTCATGTGACAATATTCTAGCTGTCCAGTAAAAATTTATGTTATAATCTTTTTTTTTTTTTTATTTGGCCTTTTTTTTTTGATGGGATGGAAGGTAATTGACAGAATTAACATAAAAAACATAAATTATAAATAGATAGAATATTCGAATATCAAATAACTAATTACTGAAATATTTTTTAATAGGGTGTGACGGTAGTCAAGCCTGTAATTTATGGTAACATTGCACGTTATTTTGGCAAAAAGAGAGAGGAAGATGGCCATACTCATCAGTGGACAGTATATGTTAAACCCTACAAAAATGAGGTAATCTCTTTAAAAAATGTTGCTGTAATTCACAGATGATATGATGTAATTGAGTTCTTGAGTTAACAAAGTTTTGTGTGTAAACTGCAATGTATTGTGAAAATTATCTTCTATGATTTTAAAAGCCCAAAGACATGGTGGAAATTATTTATAAACTCTATTCTGACACGTCCATCCCACTAATATTTCTTTATATTTTGTTTTTATTTCTTTTGAATAATGTGTTAAGTTAATCACTGAATCTCATATTCTTTGGATGTTTTTAAAGATTTTCAATCAAAATAAATCAGCATTGTTCTGTTTACTCAGAGAGTGGCAAGTAATAAGTATTGGAATACCTCCAAAACATTGCACAGATTTTAAAGTTTGTATGCATTCAAGTATTTTAACTGCTGAATAAGTCTGTAGTTTATAGTAAAAAAAAATAAATAATATGATCTGTGAAATGGTGAAAAATAATGGAACACAATCTTTTTCATGCTGTATAATTCTTACCAGTTACCAGCACATGTTGTCATAAATCAGCAATTAATATTTTTTCTATATTTTATTTTGCATACTCAAATTATCATATTTTATATTACCCATAATTTTTATATCCATTAAAAATTATAATTGATACACAAACACAATTCTGAAATTAAATTATCAGGCCATGTTTATATACCAGCCCAACAAATTGTATTATATTTTGTGTATTTTTAAAACAAGTTGAATTTTAAATTTGATTCTCCATTTTTTTTCTTTTTTGAAGGACATGTCAGCCTATGTTAAGAAAGTTAATTTCAAACTTCATGACAGCTATCCCAATCCAAATAGAGGTGAGCAAAGCATACTTCGTATTAGCCGTGCTAAGGCAATAAATCTGATAAAATATAGTGAAATACATTCAGACCATTTAGACATAATGTATATCAATCGACAACACTTTATAGGCCTGGTCAAAGCAGTTCTTGTTCAAGCTGATGATAATCCATGTTTTAAAAAATGTATTTAAAAAAAAAATAATAGGCAATTCATACCGGTACTGCCAGTAAGATAAATGATAATTGAACTCTTCAACAAATTTGTTAAAAAATATCAACAGGTCATTAAAAGTCACTCCTACTTAAATCCTTTGTCTTAACTTCACTTTTGTTAGTGTGTTTCTTTCTTTCTTTGTGGTGGCAAAATCTTGGAAAGACTAATTGACCCACTTCCTGTCATCCCATCAAGCTGTAACTTGGCACATAGACTTGTTGCTAATGACAACACAGTCAATCGAATTTTCAGCCCCACCTCAACCCCGAAAATTGGTTTTTCAAGGGGGATGGGAGAAATGTTAATGCTTTGGTTCACTGGATGCTTGTTAAGGTGTGGAGGTTAATTTTGTAACTGTTGCTGTGTGATCTATTGGGATATGCATTATAAATAAAATGTATTTTTCTAAGGGGAAAATGAAGGAAATATGAAACATGTCTTGTGCCAGAAGCTTACCCATTTACATAAAAGCTTCTTAGTAAACGATAAATTGCATACAATTACATAAATGCAAACGAAAATCCACGGACAGAATTTATACAAAAAACTTAGTTTTTTTAGGTGTCGGTTTCAATGTAAATGGCTAATATAATGATAAATGTTATATTTCAGTTGTGACCAAGCCTCCTTATGAAGTAACAGAGACAGGCTGGGGAGAGTTTGAAATCATTATCAAGATATACTTCAATGATCCAATGGAAAGACCGGTAAATATTGACCACTAGCAATAAACCCTCTCAGCATTAAGAGCTCTTGATTCAAGCTTGTGATTAAAACAAAATGCCCTCCTAACTTCATTAGGGTTGATGAGTGCTAAAATAAATGTGTACTTTTTGGAAATTACATTCAAATGCTTGCATCTCTCGCTCACAGAATGCTGGAAAACTAAATTTAGGCGCACATCTTAGTCTTAAAGGGGTCTCTAATCTATATGAATAAGGTAGCTTCTTGATTTACCTCTTGGTAAATATGTGTATTGAAATTAATTTCTAATAGGCATAGAAGAAATGATGGCTGCATCAATTTAGCTTTAAACAGAGGATGCTTAAAACAGTGTGGCGGCATGTGCAGAATCTATTATCTCACGCTTCATCTTAAATGATCCAGAAAATGTGTACTTAAAAATCTGTTGTTTTTAATATTTTATTCTTAATATTTTCTTGAATTTTTTTTTTCTGTACCTCTCTTCTACGTGTAATTGGCCTGTATTGATTTATATCATCATCTGCACGAAAATGTCTGCAGATGTTATTGCCTGTCATCTGTTATTAGGTGTTCTCTGAGCTGGTTTACTCTCATTAAACACTCCCCCCCCCCCCGAATAATTTTTGTTTCCGGTCACCATCTACCATTTGTTGAAACTGTTTCAAAGTGATTTTTGAATTTTTTTTTTCTGTACCTCTCTTCTACGTTTAATTGGCCTTTATTGATTTATATCATCATCTTCACGAAAATGTCTGCAGATGTTATTGCCTGTCATCTGTTATTAGGTGTTCTCTGAGCTGGTTTACTCTCATTAAACACTCCCCCCCCCCCCGAATAATTTTTGTTTCAGGTCACCATCTACCATTTGTTGAAACTGTTTCAAAGTGAGACTGATGTCATGCTTGGCAAGAAGTCCCTTGTAGTGGAGTACTATGATGAAATGGTGAGTGGTGAGATAAATAGCTACATTTGAACAAGATATTATACTACTACTGATCGTTATATTCCATATTTTTATGTCATGAGCCTATTTATAAATGTTTGATGGACTTTTAATTAATGGGTGGAAATGTTCAAATAAAGATGATTCTATGATGTAGAACTACATTTTGAAGATATCTGTGCTGCATCTGGCAGAACAAGTGTAATGTAAGGCAGAAGTTATGGCCCAAGATTACAGCTACCGCTAATAGTTTGAAATGGGAGTTGGGTGCACTCCTATGATAAATTTACATGCTCTGTTGACGGTGGCATTCATCATTATTCTGGTCCAGTGGCCTTTAGGACATTCATCATTATTCTGGTCCAGTGGCCTTTAGGACATTCATCATTATTCTGGTCCAATGACCTTTGGGGCATTCATCATTATTCTGGTCCAGTGGCCTTTAGCACCAGCACATCAGAAATGCCATGTAAAATATTTGTGCAAAAAAACTAGCGCAGCAACTGCTACCACTGGCTAAATCAAGTCCATGATAACATTTATATGATCAGATTTTCCAAGACCCAACAACTGCCATGAACTCAATGCTGGCCAACACCACATCCCTGGGTATTGGTCCATACAAGCATGAAACAGACTGTGAGTAATTTTTTATTTGGAATTAGCATTTAAATAAACTTCAAAAAATTATTTCCAGTAGACATTTCTCTATGTTGGTTTTTTTTTTTTTAAATAACTTATCAAACTAAAAATCTGAGTTCAATAACTGGCTCCATATTTGATTCTATTAATGGTGTTGGTTGCCCGTGATGCCAATAAGATCATGTTTCTTTTTATTTTTTCCTCTTGTTGCATTCAGTTGAAGAAAAAAGGGAGAGAACCAAAAACAAAATCTCCAACGCTCACAGCAAGATCAGGTTTGAGATGGACCAGATGAATGAAAAGCTGAAGAGAGCCAAGGACTCCATTGCCAAGATGAAAAAAGAAATCAGCAAATTGGAAGAAGGAGCCACAGTGGACGCTGAGCCATCCTTATAGCAGTGAGCGAACATTCCTGTCTGAGCCAAGAGTTGTCAGTGGTCTACGTGTCTGTGTTGTCAGTGGTCTGCGTGTCTGAGTTGTCAGTGGTCTGCGTGTCTGTGTTGTCAGTGATCTGCGTGTCTGTGTTGTCAGTGGTCTGCGTGTCTGTGTTGTCAGTGGTCTGCGTGTCTGTGTTGGATGGTTTGGAGGCTTTTGAAAATGATGTTTTGTGAGTGTTGTGAAGGTATTGAAATTATAGTTACCAATGCACAAAAGAATGAAATTAAGTAACTGGAATGAAAGTTTGAAAAATGTGTGTTTAATCTTTCATTTCATGGCAGCATTTACTTTTAATAATCTGTTTTGAGCAAAATAAATACTTGTGCTTCAATGAAATGGTCTGTTTGAATTTCTTATGAACATGTTACAGTTACAGCCAAAGTCTGTTCAGTCTCATTCTGCTTATCTCCATTGGAACATTCGTCAAGTGTTTAATGCCACACACTGTTGTGCAGGTCAGCTGTGATGATGACTCACTTTTTAATGTCTACACAGGATAATTTTGTTTCCAGGCAGAAGCTGGTGAAGCAGAAAAGGGAGATAATGTATTAGTGGCATAGCTACGAAACAAAAACAGAGATAATGTATTCGGGAATGTCTTAAATCTATAATAAACTATACTATAATGGTTGTAGATTTGCAACCAGAATCATTTATTTTATATAATTATTGAATTAATAGCAGATTGATCCATTATATTAACCATTGTTCCTACCCCGTGTATTATATCTACATATTATTGTCACCCTAAAAATACCCATATAACTAACTGCTGTAAACTCTGCATGCGCCAATTTTTTTCAATCCAAAGCAAAAGTTGTGAATTTAATGCCCACAACAAATCTGTCATTGAGGACCACTCTACTCTAAGCTTTATATCAGTGAGTCATGTACTAAACAAGACAGTTGAACCGAAATATACAAACCATTTTTGTTGGTCCAACACCAGTGAGTGTCCAGATATCAACATTTGCCCATCTCCTATGTGGCAGGCGTGAAGCATGGCGGTGTCCACCATCTCCATGTCGTCATGGACGTCAAGGGGAGGCTCATCATTCTGGGTCTCACTAAAATGGACTGGTCAAGATTGAAAGATCTGTCAGTAATCTAGCTTTCGACATAAAGTTATCCTCAACATTTAATTAATGGACAATCTTGATTAGAGACCCCAGGGGCGGCCAAAGTTTTTTGATACGACCTGCCCGAAAAAACTCTGCAATGGACCGAAAGTGCTTCTCAATATATTATAAAGAAAAAAGTGCTGCCAGGGGCGGACCGCCCCCTAAGCCTAACTCCCCTTGATCTCACATGACTCTTACACAATGGTCACTGTTAGGTGCACCAGTCTCTGGGCCAGCTCACCTGATTTCATCTACTAGGTACACCAGCCTCTGGGCCAACTCACCTGATTTCATCTACTAGGTACACCAGTCTCTGGGCCTACTCACCTGTTGGGTGCACCAGCCTCTGGGCAAACTCACCTGATTTCATCTACTAGGTACACCAGCCTCTGGGCCAACTCACCTGATTTCATCTACTAGGCAGGTACAGCAGTCTCTGGGCCTACTCACCTGTTGGGTGCACCAGCCTCTGGGCCAACTCACCTGATTTCATCCCTGGGTCCCCTATCATAACTCTGACACAATGGCCCCTGTTAGGCACACCGGTCTCTGGGCTGCCCACGTCATCAATGCTACACTCGTATCCATGGGGACAGACCAGTGGGTCAGAATCGTCGTCTAGGGGCGTGGTGCTACACATCTCAACTGTGTGTCGTTTGAGAGGTGAGGGAGAGAGAGTGAGAAAGTTTTGATACTTTATCCATTCAGTCTTACCGGTGGGTGGGTCCATAAAGCAATAAACAGTTGGGGAACACAAAAAAAAAAATAAACAGATTTAAAGCATGATAAAAAAAAAACTAGGAAAAAGTGTTTCCTCAGGGGAATAACTTTAATGTGGCGGTAACTCCGTAAGCCTAATATAGGCTGGGCAGTGGCGGTAACTCACACCACAGTCTATACACGAGATTTTTTTCTCCATTTTTTAAATTGTTAACTGCCCATCAGCTTCTGGAGTAGCAGCTAGAGTTTGTGACGCCCAGGTTGGAACTTGATCCACCCCCCCCCCCTCTTTTTTACCCCTTATTAACGAAAACCACAACGCACTCAGAACACGCTAAAATAAGCTACCCGGTACATAAAGATGGCCCAAAAATACCGCCCCACAAATAATGCCGCCCGGGGTGTACCGCCCCTTTCTATGTCCGCGCCTCCTTTCCCAATATTTCCGTTCCTTGTGTATAGCATAAATTAATAAGACACGAACAATTCGTGTCAATATACCAATATAAGTTAAGCTTTAGAAATAATTTTACATCATAAACAAGTATACGTTTCGGCACATGCCTTCATCAGTACAACAACAACAACAAAATTAAATAACTTTTAAAAAATTTACATAATATATATATACACATATATCCTACCTAAAAAAGAGTGAGAAAAATAGGAGTGGGCGAAAAACACAGACAGAAACAAAGTAAAGAAGTTTCTTTGTGTAAAGCAGAATGACGTCATTCATTTTGAGTGTTGACATTCATTGCGTTCGTTGCACGCTGAAAATGGGGTTTAAGTGGTTTTAATAAATAACCCTTGGCTGATTCTCTGCTCAGCAAATCAATGACAGCGCTAAGTTTTCACAAACATATGCCAGATTGGATTTGAGACTGCTACTGGGGAATTTAAAGTTGCGAGTTGGGAAAGGTTTGTGGGGGGAGGGGGGGAGAGAAAAAAAAAAGGGGGGGGGGGNNNNAGGTGTGGGGGGGCCGCATATCTGATCTCGGTTTGTATTTTAAAAGAAGAGTTCATTTTTAACAAACTATACTGATGCGAATCTATTTGTTTTTAAAATAAGAGAGTTTTTTTTAATGTGTTGCAATTTCGCAAAGAAGGCAGATTTTAGATGGGGAAAAGGTATGTACTTCTTGGTGGTGGTTGGGGGTGGGGGGGTGGGAAGGGAAGGGTGGAGGAGAGGGTTACATTCTCTACATTGAAATTTTCTAAAACTAGATCCCTACAATAATTATTCCAGGTTGGGGGTGGGGGGGGGCGTTTAAAGGGAGAACTTAATTCTAGCAAATGCACCAACACTCGACAACTAAACAATGTTGGGGGGGGGGGTAACTTAATACATAAGTAAACAAGATTTACATGGGGATGGGACATTTTCTCATCTCAAATTGTTCCTTTGACGCAGAGACGTCATTTTGGTAGGGTATGGTGGGGCATTTGCCCTCCCCCACCTGAATTTGCAGATTAAATTTTAATTGCTCTGTACTATGGCGCCTCCAGTAATAAACAACAAGCCCCCCAAGTTTTCGTTGTGTCCCCCCCCCCC
>CAXITT010000204.1:60311-85772 GCA_964033795.1 Lymnaea stagnalis
CCCCCCCCCCACCTAAAGTACATCACACATGACGTAATAAAAAATGGTTAAAAATAATAAAAATTTAATCTGAAACACATCATCTTATTAGAAAAAAAAACAAAAAAAAAAACAACCTGACGTTCGTGGATAACAATCAGTTATCCTTATTTATATCCCTAGAGGAGATCAACTTAGTACCGGTTGTATAGAGTCTTTTTATGCCCGGAGCTGTTCTTGGTATTGCTGTCCCTAATTAACGAATCCACAATGCTTACAGAATTGCACATAAAACTTAAGCCATGTAATAAATTTTGTTTCAGTGGACCGAAGTAATCGTATATTGCTGCTAATAGCTGGTTGTGTACTGTTAAAAAGATCAAAGTTAGCCTATTTCATTTTATGTACAAAAAAATAAATAATAATAACAATAATTTTTTTTTGTTCAATGTCGACAATAAAAATAGCATTTTATCATATTTTTCCAATCTTAAAAAATCATTTTGATCCTTTAAAAAAAATAATAATTTTAATATATTTAAACACCACCGTTCCCTTAGGGAGTCTCTGCGTCGTTCCCCATAAATCTAATGATCATTTTTACCCCCCCCCCCTCTTTTTTTGGGGGGTAATGCCCACATTGAGAACCATTGTCTTAGACGTCTGACCAGTATCGATACTTGATCTATTAGAATTTTGAACAGCTATTTAGGCATGAAATGTTAGATTCACCATTAGGTCGTTTGCCTAAAATTAAGCAACTTTTTAAAAAAGTTTTTGCACGAACGTAGATAGAGGGGAAAGAGAATTAACAGAAATTCTTTTTAAACAAAAATATTTAAAAAAAAAAAAAAAGTAAATTTGAAAACATGTTAAATATTATAAGTGCTTAAATACATATTGTTTCGTCTTGTCATATCGGGTCGTTCATACCAAGGTACGTCATTTTGGGTAGGGAAAGGGGGGGGGATGTTGCCCCCCACCCCCTGAAAAAAACCTTAAATGACGTCCCTTTTCATAACTCGCACTCATTTATAACATAGGAATTATGAGACAGCGCAGACTTGGGATAGTCAAAGTCAGTGCACTTTTCCTTCAAGCCGTCTGAATATATTTATAATTAGTCTTTTAACAGATTGTATGAATTGGGTTTGCAAGCACAGACGAGCATAGTCTGCCAGTATAACTCTTCTTGAATTGAAATCAATTATAACATACCCCATCAGACAGCCATATGTCCCCCTGCTGTTCACTGGCGGTGCTGTCTCTTGTTGGCCCCTGCTGTCCGTTCACGGTGTTGTCACGTGGTGGCGCGCCGTTGGCAGATTGTGTCACCAAATGCACCCATGCTATGAGTACAGTGTGACGCAGCCAGGTCCGTGATGACGTCATTATATCATTTTTTGTTTTGGGGTGGGGCAGCGCGTTCTTTAAATACACATAATAAAATCAACACGTTGTTCAATGGCGCGCAGTCTGGACTGAAAGAAACAAATGAGAGCAGAAACAGCTTAGGTGTATAGCGTTACAGTGTCTGCACCGTGCTGAACTCGCGCCTCGGGGTATGCATGGAAACGTAACAAGTGCCAGCATTTTAAACGTCCGTTTCGCAGCACATGCCGTTTCCCTTTTTAAATGAGTTAGCTAAAAAAAATCAACGCTAAAGAGATGGAATTCGTGAGTTATTCGGAGAATCAAATATCAGATGGGAGTTTTTTCACAAGACGTTTTCAGCTTTTTGAGATGGGTCGGGTGAATAAAATGAAAGGAAATGTGAGTTAGGGGGACAGACGTCTTCTTTGTATCGGGAATGTAACAGTTTGAGAACCGAGTTGTTACATGCAAATGGGCGTAGTGATAAATACCAACTTACCAACAGTCTATAATCAAAGAATATTTATTAACCCCCAGCCAATGCAACTCTCTCAGAAGTGTTTTAGCATGGTCAAATTTGCGTTTGCAAAGAGCAATGCGAGGCGCATTATTCTGTGCTTTTTAAATTTTATCTAGGAGCGTAGCTGGAAGACCCACCATAAGAGCATTCTGATAGGCCTATATGAGCGTAGAAAAGGGGGAGCATAGGAATTATAAATATAAAATCATATGTATACATATACCGGTTAAGCCGTAGTAGATACCTATTTTTGTTCATTAAGGGTTTGAGAGTTCCATGTTTATCTTGATGGTAGGGTCGGTAGACTCAAAGAGCGCACCGGGCGTCACAAAAATCTATCTACGGTCCTGATTACATGTACTTTTAAAAACAAACAAACTGTGGAGTCAGACAGACATTATCTCAACAACGCACCTCTGAGGACCCAGTACTCTCTGAGGACCCAGTACACTCTGAGGACCCAGTGCACTCTGAGGACCCAGTGCACTCTGAGGACCCAGTGCACTCTGAGGACTCAGTACACTCAAGGAGCCAGTACACTCAAGGACCAGAAGTGTTTAAACCCTCACCGCGTGATGCCCACCGCTTTCAAAACAAACGACTCGATAAATAGATTCGCCCTGAGGCACGCGGTGCGTCTCTGCCACCGAGCACGTGGTACGGTTCTGCCACCGAGCACGTGGTGCTACAACGCCGCCACCCGTGCCATCTCATTGTACGAATTGTTTCGAACACCCACGCTCCCCCTTTTGTCTACAGTGGCCGTTAAATGTTAACCATGACCCGAGGGTGAGTAATAGGTCAGCCGGGGTTTAGTCTACGACCTCAAGGTCACGCAGGCCAAGACAGGTGGAGCTCTCACTGGCCCCCTGGGGAGGTTAGCGTGAGTTTAGTGGTCTGCTGATGGAAGTGTGGCTAAGGCGCTACAACATAGGGTTTGTCATGTCCCAGAACCGGAAAACGTCATACCGTTACTATTTTTTAAAACGTCGGAGAAATATTTCTTAAAACATGGCAGCTAATAGTGGGTTTCGACGATCCTTGTATCTAGAGTCACTGTTACATGTGCCGTGCGCGCAATGAAGTCTCATTTCATAGAGTAGCAGTATTTCGTAAAAGATAGTTGTAAACAAGTTTTGATTTAGGTTCATGACCCCTTCACTAGCAAAGTAACACTGGACAGTGTTGACATTTTGTCCGACCCGAGTACCCGGATGATTAAAGCAGTTCTATTAATAGATTTCCGCCATTAAATGACACGCCCCGTAGGGACAACTTGAGTCACGTGGTGAGACCACCACACCCCTTATTTACCTCTTTTCCGCAGAGGATAACTATTTTGACAGTTCAGGATTCAAAGAAAATAGGCTACCTCCATCACACAATTTAGAGCACATATTTTTGGGGACTAGAATAGCATGTTAACTAAATTATGTGGCATGTGGAAGACATCTGATGAGAGAGTTGAAGAGTCGGTCCGACCTGGGGGGCAGTTTCTTCTTTAGACGGAGAAGACATCTGATGATAGAGTTGAAGAGTCGGTCCGACCTGGGAGGCAGTTTCTTCTTTAGACGAAGAGGCCGCCATTTTCTGACAACTGCATTTTGTTTTTTTCCGTGGAAGGGGGCTCAAAAATTCTTGTCACGCCTGTCGGCTACGTTAACCCTTGATGTGCCACTGCACTCTCTCACTCTCGCTCTCTCCCTCATTATCTCTTTCTCTCTCACTCGTTCTCTCTCTCAGTCGCTCTCTCTCTCTCTCTCTCTCTCTCTCTGTCACTCTCTCTCTTGATATTTTATTGGTGGTGCGAACTACGGAAGCCATCATTAAGAACACAGGAAGTGACGACTGTTCATCCTACAATAGATCCCAAGGGGGGTCGGATGAATAAACATGTCGGGGAGTCTAGTACTGCCGGAAACAAGTAGGCCTAGACGCAAAACAAGCAGGCAGATTTTTTTTTTTTCTTGCGGTACAGAACACATCTTGGTTTATACCTCTACCTCTACCTACAACATCCGTAAGACCAAGGTGAGTGGTGACACACTGGTGTGTCGGGAAATGTTCAGATCGTGTGTCGCAAGATTTTGGATATAAAAGAAATAAATATTGTTGGTTATTGTTTTTTTATTGTTGTTTTTTATATATAAATATATATTTATATATATGAAAATTAAGATGTAGGCCTACCTGTGAAGGCTAATATTATCCATTTAATCGAATCAAATTTACTTTAAAAATCATTTATTTGGCTGCTGCTCATATAAGAGACAATCCAAAAATCGATAGATGTATTTTCTTAAAAAGAATTGAAAAAAATGCCTCACAGAATTTTAGCAATTCTGACAAACTAAAACCAATGATCAAAAAGAAAAAAATAATTAAAGATCATATCCATACATTTACCCAAATGTGCTATGTAATGTCCTTTGATCAAATTGACTGTTTAAAGAAGAGTCTATAAAATTTTACCAAAATTAACATCATTGACTACCTACAATTGGTTGAGCACCACGGCTAACATAGGAGTTACCATATCACAAATATTATTTTAGCTTAGTCAAAATCTCATAGCTCATTGGAGACAATAATTTGCAAAGAGAAAAGCGTGTACTGAAATTTTATTACTATTAATTTTTAAACAATTTAAATGTTACTAATGTGTTGTTGTTTTTTTTAAACTAATAATTGTTTCATTCCTTTCAAGCTGGTATATAATTTTTAAAGAACATTTAATATTATCATTATTACATTTGTTGCTGCCATATGTCATTAACAGATAGGAATATAGAGCGCGCGACTTTCTATAACAAACACAATTCATTCATACATCAATGCCCCTTTGTTGCTGCCAGACAGACTCAAGTGACTTTGTTTGAAATGGTTTTATACATCTCTTTTCTATTAGGTCGGACGGGTGTGTAGGATTGGTCAATTAAAGATACTGGGGCCCGCAACAATACGGTCTCTCAAATCTGAGGAAATGTGGACGTGTCTGGATCTTTAAAATTACTCATTTATTTTGTTATCCACCTGCTTCCGCCCCTGGGGGACGCCCGACTTTCAGCTGTTGTGGGTTTCTTACTAATTGATAGGGGGGGGGGGGGGGGGAGTTTAAATGGGTTTTCAACGTCTGGGGTTGTCTTACTTTGAAAGAAAAAAGGTTATAGTACGAATGAAACAATCAAGACATGTTCACAGTGACTAAATGCAAAGTCATTGCTGTAACAGGGGANGGGGGGCGCCTCCCCCCCCCCCCCCCCCCCCCGATTTGCAGGTTTATTTAAATTGCTATGTGCAACAAACTGACAAGACTAATACATGTAACATTTAACAACTAAAAAAGAAAAATCAAGATTCAAGGAGAATATTCAAGGGAATTTCAGATTAGACGAGGCCTTAGACAGAGAGACTCACTGTCTTGTATGCTTTTTAACCTAACATAAGAGAGAGTTATGAGAAACATACACATTGACACTCGAGGAACGATAACAGGATACTTTCTGAGGAAAACTCAAGACCAACAAACAACGGGCACACTCTACAACCAACCACTTCAGTATCTTGCATATACTGATGAAATATCAATGCTAAGGAAAAGTATTAAAGACATATCAAAATTCTTTATTGAATTAGAAGACGCTTTACTACAAGCAGGGTTGGAAGTTAACAAACGAAAAACAAAATACATGACCATGATAAGAGAAGAACAAACAGATGAAGCAATTAAAATTAGAAACCAGACTTTTGATAAAATAAATCAATTCAAATACCTAGGATCTTTGTTAAATGAAAGAAACGAATTACTAAGAGATATAAAAGAAAGAATATCAGCCGGAAACAGGGCATACTTCAGTAGTCAGAAAATACTCAAAAGTAAAAGAGAAACAAAGAAAACTATTTCTAAAACTGTTAGCAGACCAGTTGTAACATATGCAAAAGAAACTTGGACCCTAACAAAAACGGCAGAAAACCTATTAAACACATGGAGAGGAAAGTTCTCAGGAAAATATATGGACCAACAAAAGATGAATATGGATGGAGAATACGAACCAACCATGAATTGTACAGTCTATATCAGGATCCCACGATAGTTGCAGAAATAAAAGGAGGCAGGCTATGCTGGGCAGGACACTTAGAGAGAATGCCAAATGACAGAGGAACAAAGAGGGTGCATCACCAATACCCCAGAGGAAAAAGGCTCAAAGGCAGTCCTAGGCTAAGATGGATGGATGATGTGGAAAAAGATCTAAAACAGCTGAAAGTCCAAGCATGGGAAAAAAGGCATTAGTTAGGTCTGAGTGGAAGGAAGTTGTGATGCAGGCCAGAGCCTTACATGGGGTGTAGCGTCACAGGGATGGATGGATGGATGGATGTACTGTGGCGCATCCAGTAATTTAACAAGCCGAAAAAGTTTTGTTTTTGCCCCCCCCCCCCCTTGAAATACCTGAAATGACGCCCCTGAAGGGGGCCTCGGATATTTAAAGTACCCAAAGTTGTTTTGATGAAATTTTAACGATCAACTACAGCCTGGGGTTACAATAACCGATGAGTGGCCGGGAGAGGTCCAAAAGTCACGTGATGGCTGTGACTAAATGCCGCACAGGGTGAGCTTCCATGTGTACGCCCCCAACACACACAGACACACGCATCAGTTATAATTTTATATTAAGAAAACCCCAAATATATCACCTGGGCTGGTCACCCCTGCCCCCTTGAGCCTTCCTATAGGTACGCCACTGCATGTCCACACAATAAAGGTGTTACTGAGCGACGAAGCCACAGCATAATCACACAATAACGGTGTTACTGAGTGATAGATTCACTGCATGTTCACACAATAAAGGTGTTACTGAGTGACGGAGCCCCTGCACATTCACACAATAAAGGTGTTAGTGAGTGACGGAGCCCCTGCACATTCACACAATAAAGGTGTTAGTGAGTGACGGAGCCCCTGCACATTCACACAATAAAGGTGTTAGTGAGTGACGGAGCCAAGGAAAAAAAAGTAAGCCCAGAGTAACTCCCTTGTGTAGGGAAAGTATGAAGCTGGCAAAACATTCATTCACGATCAGTTATTTATCTGGTGTATTATATTTTCAATATTTATTTCAATATTTCAATATTCAGTAATATAGGGGGAGGGGGTTGTTGGGTGGGAGCACTGGAGAAGGAACAAAAAACGGGGCGGTGTCGAAAGATATTTGTTTTGTTATAATGACTTTGTCTACAAAATACGTTAGAAACGGAAATGTTTTACTGTTGATCAGCTAGGGTTGGTTTCACCCGGTGCAGTAAAGTCATGGTGTCTACCCCACCCCCCCCCCAACCCCAACCCCAAAACTTCCATGGTGGATTTTTTTCTTCTTGATAAAATAAGTCTACACTATAACAATGACAAGAACAAAAACAAGAGTGAAGCCTTTGGTCTGCAAATACTGCTGTCTAAGATTAACTTCCTTAATTAAGTAGATGAGCCCAAATGGAAATGTAGCAGTTAAACGACGTGAAGTCACATACAGCATGTAAAAGACCTTGTGCTGTACGACAATAGTGCTTAAATGTTAAGGGTAGGAGCTAGTGGCGAATCGGCGAAAATATTTATTTTTGAGTATTTCTTAGTTTTAATATATTTTGACTCAAAAACCATTTCTTTACATTTAAATAAAAGATATGAGAACATTTTGTAAAATATTATTTTGTTAACTCTAAAAAAAGGATAAAGTGTACTTTTTTAAAGTGTTTAATTTTACCGATTCGATTCATGTACTGAAAATCACTCGACCAAATCGTATTGGGTATCAATGGAAAGCTTTATTTCTCAGAATTTAGATGCATACAGCTTCCTGTCACCTTACGGAAGTTACCGAACACTTTAATCAAGGTCAAAACGGTGTTCGTCTGACCTAGTTATAGGGTCACCCTCTTTATGAGGCATCAACCGTGAACTTTTAAGAAAGCACGCATGTGGATTGGTTACGTGTGTGGACAATTTACATGTGAATGGTTAGTTATCCCCTTATGAAATTCGATTAGAGCGAGCAGTTTGTTCTCTGTAAATAGGCAATTTTTCAATTTGATGTCCCCCCTGAGATGGTGTCACTCGGTGCAATCCCCCCCCCCCCCAACCTCCTAGCGACGCCACACCCTTATGAAATTCGATTAGAGCGAGCAGTTTGTTCTCTGTAAATAGGCAATTTTTCAATTTGATGTCACCCCTGAGATGGTGTCACTCGGTGCAATCCCCCCCCCCCCAACCTCCTAGCGACGCCACTGTTTCGATATATAATATATGTCTTCAAAATAAATTATACATGAGTAAAAATTCATTTTTTAATTTTTTACCGATCTCATACTTAGAATCGCCCGATCACATCGTATTTGGTATAAATGGAAAGCCCTATTTCTCAGAATTTAGATAACTATATAGATCTAGCCTCCTGTCACTTACGGAAGTTACCGAACGCTTCCATCGGTGTGGAATAATGTCTGTGTTTTTCTGACCTAAACATAGGGTCATCTCATTTCTGACACACCAACCTTAAACTTTTAATAAAGCACGTATTTGGATTGGTTACATTTGTAAAACAATGTATGTTTGATCGGTTATCCTTTCATGAATCTCGGTTAAACCGAGCAGTGTGTGCTCAGTGTGCTCTGTAAATATGCTATTTTTCAACCGGGTGTCACCCCCTAAAATGGAGTCAACCGGTGCGTTCCGCACCCACTCGCTACGCCACTGCTGTTGGTTGATCTGATCTCGCATATTTCAAATGAACCTTGTTTAAATAAATTTATCTGACTTCTCAGTCTGTGTTGGTACAGTGGAAACCCGAGTTCAAATGACGTAAATAATCATCATTAAAATATCAGGGATTTCCAGATGAGCTTGAGTGATGAAATGTGATGCATAGCTTGGTCGCTAAGTAGGCTATGCATATATATATATATATTTAAATATATTTAAAGGCCCGCAGGTATATATATATATAATACATTTAAATTCAGATTGACTTTTTGTGTGGTTTACTTTGCCAATGGATTCTAATGCTTCATATTGTTCATAATCTAAGAGCATTTGGCCAACTAACTTCAGAACACTATTGATTTTGTGAGTAAGCTTTCATTTAACTTATTGACTTATCCACGTGTCATAAGTGAAAGGAGACGAACACAACCAAACAAACCAATAAAAATTTAAAGTCATCTCTCCTATAAATGTTGCCTCTGGTGTGTCCAGCTCCCTCCGGCAGGTAGGGTGAAAGAATGTCTGTAGGGCTATTGTTTAAAGGCCGGCAGGTAGGGCGTAGGAATGTCTGTAGTTATAATGTTTAAAGGCCGGCAGGTAAGATGTAGGAATGTCTGTAGGACTATCGTTTAAAGGCCGTCAGGTAGGGTGTAGGAATGTCTTTAGGACTATTGTTTAAAGGCCGGCAGGTAGGGCGTAGGAATGTCTGTAGGGCTATTGTTTAAAGGCCGGCAGGTAGGGTGTAGGAATGTCTGTAGGACTATCGTTTAAAGGCCCGCAGGTATGGCGCTGGAATGTCTGTAGGACTATTGTTTAAAGGCCCGCAGGTAGGGTGTAGGAATGTCTGTAGGACTATCGTTTAAAGGCCCGCAGGTATGGCGCTGGAATGTCTGTAGGACTATCGTTTAAAGGCCCGCAGGTATGGCGCTGGAATGTCTGTAGGACTATTGTTTAAAGGCCCGCAGGTATGGCGCTGGAATGTCTGTAGGACTATTGTTTAAAGGCCAGCACATATCATAGAAAGTGAGAAGTTAAACTCTTTTTTTGGTCACACTTGGACCCAGCGGGTATTTTCTCAAAATACCCGGACCCGGTGTAAAAAAAACAACAAAAGTAGCACTGGTTAAGCCCTAGTTTTAAATAAAAAGATTGTAGTAATAATCAACACAATGACACTAAACTTTAACAATACATTAAATTCCTGACAATTCGACAAGGGACTTTTATAGATTCAATTTAAAAAAACAAAACAAAAACAACCCAAGAGCAACAAAAAAAAAAACCTGATGAAATTATTTGACTTTTTCTATCTGGAAATAGTAGCACAGTGTCTGTGGAAGCTTGAATTAAAAGTAAAAGACAGTACAAAAGATAAGAACGTTCCATTCACACGGCTTGAACGCAATCGCTCATTTATTATCCTTTATTTTATCTAGATGTGATTAAGAAAATAGAAATATTTCCCAGCCCACTTTTAAATCCCCCCCCCCTCCCCCTCATCCCTCAACACTAAAACGGTGATACCAAGATATAGAAAAGATAACGGCCCTGTTAATAAAACCTACTACAGCTGCCACGTGACAAATAAGTGGCTTCAGAACAGTGCGGATATAATTTTGGAGTTTAAAAAAAAAAATGCTAAAATTCCCAAAAGTCGGGTAATGAAAAACTGGCGACCTCAACACTAAAACGGTGATACCAAGATATAGAAAAGATAACGGCCCTGTTAATAAAACCTACTACAGCTGCCACGTGACAAATAAGTGGCTTCAAAACAGTGCGGATATAATTTTGGAGTTTAAAAAAAAAAAAATGCTAAAATTCCCAAAAGTCGGGTAATGAAAAACTGGCGTGGCAAAAACAAATGTTGGGTCGCACGCTGGCGCGGGGAGATGGGGTTTTGATCCCCCTGTGAGGCCACGCGCTCGCCGGCAAGGCTTTGATCCCCACACGATTGGCAGCTGTAGAAGCCAGTTAATGGATATTATTTTTGGCTGTAAGGGTCTGAGGCTGCATGATCAGGTACCATGCAGCAGTACACGCTGTATGGGTATGAGGCTACAGGATCAGACATACCGTGCAGCAGTACTCGCTGTAGGGGTCCGAGGCTACAGGATCAGACATACCGTGTAGCAGTACTCGCTGTACGGGTCTGAGGCTACAGGATCAGACATAACGTGCAGCAGTACTCGCTGTATGGGTCTGAGGCTACAGGATCAGACATACCGTGCAGCAGTACTCGCTGTTCGGATCTGAGGCTACAGGAACAGAGATACCGTGCAGCAGTACTCGCTGTATGGGTCTCAGGCTACAGGAACAGAGATACCATTCAGTGGTACTTACTGTTCGGGTCTGAGGCTACAGGAACAGAGATACCATGCAGCGGTACTCACTGGTTTTGAAACGTGGGTTAAAAAACGAAAGTAATTAAAGCAAAGTCGTTTCTTTCAGAGAACCTCTTAAAATGTATCGAACAGTTACAAAGAACTGTTATTGCGCTAAGCCCTGCACTTAGAAAAAGTGTCACCCAAAGACACTACTTTGATGGCACTAAGAAAATGCCTTTGACATATTTTAATATTAGGATAGAAGAAGATAATTATACTATATTTGGCTAAGCCTGGGAAATAGCTCGACCAATGTCTGCAAATTGTACAGTTACCGTCTGCTAGTTCATATGCCCCTCCTGTTCATTTCTGAGCACCTCTATTTTTGCCTATCAGATGCCGAATCCCTAATATAACAAATGACAAGATATCATTTGTTTAAAATCTTAATTTCTGCTATAAATAATATTTTCTAATAGTATAATAACAGTTCTACATCATTGAAAACAAAATCACTTTACAATATCATGATAAATAACTTCTTTTTCCCGTTGGAAATAAAAGGTAAACAACACTGAAAGCATTTTTAAGCACATACCTCCTCACACGAGAATCTGTTGAAATCTGTTCCTGACTATAGCTAATAAATAAGTCGAGTACAATCTGTACCTCACATACATCAACCATCTAGCACGCGCGGGCTTCACGTACGTAGCCAATCAGCGCGAGTCATGACGTGCTTACCTCCCCTGTACGTTTCAAGGCGGTGTATTGGTAGAGAGCACTGTTAAGAATATCAACAGGCGAATTCGTCCCAGAAAATTATCTAGAAAACTTGAGCTTTTCGGAAAATCTACATCTTCTTTTTATTTTATTTGGCAGATAAGCCGAGAGCTCGTGCAGTACAACTAAATATAGCAAAAAAAATAATAAATCTTTACACGCTGTTATTTTTGGGCGTTAAATTACGTTGTGCGACTAGACCGACGAGTCAGGTCTAGAACTAATAATGCTTTTTATAAAGGTTTTGCAATCATTAAATGTACAACTTGTGTTCTGAGACTAAGAATAATTTTAAAATCACAACACTTAAAAAAACTTTAAAAAAAAAATATAACCCTCTCGCTCTTCGGAACTATACCTGCCTCACTGCTGGGCAGTGTGCCGACGCCCCTGCCTCAAAATATTGGTATTGTTGAACACTTTAAAAAAAAAGTTTGTGTGTGTGACATTTTAGCCTGTGACATTTATACTTCCAAAAACGAAATTTGAGTTTTATATTTGACGTAGTTGGGAATACGACACTTGGGATTTGGCACTTGCAAAAATTTTGCTTTCTAGACGAAGTGTCCTTACACTTGCATTACTTGCAGTCTGATGACAGCCGTCCATGGTGAGCCATGCGAATTATGTTCCCTTTATCTTATCATCAGTCTGTAATGTATGAGACGGCGTGCACGTATCAGTCTGCAGGTATCACAAGACGATGTCATTGCAACGGACTGAATGCATCAGTGTAAATATAACGGACTGAATGCATCAGACAGTGTAAATGCAACAGACTGAATGCATCAGACAGTGTAAATGCAACGGACTGAATGCATCAGACAGTGTAAATGCAACGGACTGAATGCATCAGACAGTGTAAATGCAACAGACTGAATGCATCAGACAGTGTAAATGCAACAGACTGAATGCATCAGACAGTGTAAATGCAACAGACTGAATGCATCAGACAGTGTAAATGCAACGACTGAATGCATCAGACAGTGTAAATGCAACAGACTGAATGCATCAGACAGTGTAAATGCAACAGACTGAATGCATCAGACAGTGTAAATGCAACAGACTGAATGCATCAGACAGTGTAAATGCAACGGACTGAATGCATCAGACAGTGTAAATGCAACAGACAGTGTAAATGCAACAGACTGAATGCATCAGACAGTGTAAATGCAACAGACTGAATGCATCAGACAGTGTAAATGCAACGGACTGAATGCATCAGACAGTGTAAATGCAACAGACTGAATGCATCAGACAGTGTAAATGCAACGGACTGAATGCATCAGACAGTGTAAATGCAACGGACTGAATGCATCAGACAGTGTAAATGCAACGGACTGCATGCATCTATCAGATGGTGTGTTTGTGACGGCCATTATAGTAAACTTATATAGTCCCAGTCACAGAATAGTCTAAGACGTGTAATATCTTATATATTATATGACTCTTGATACATGGTACTTTTATCTTTCCACGAACCTTCATCCTATTCCCCCTCCCCCACAATTATCTAGGTGTGTACATATTTGTATTTGCTATAGTGTAACTATTTAGCGGGTGTTACATTATAGTTACAGTACAGACAATAATATCTATGTTGAAAATTCAAAATCAACTTGAAGGAACAACCATATTTTAATTTATATAGCAAAAGAAACAAATTTCAAAAACCAAACTTTCAAATCGTGTTTAATTCCTTTTTTGCTAATACTAAGCAACTAATTCAGCTGTAAATAAAAATAGATGTAACTTCATATTTTTGTAATGTAGACATTTGAAAATGTTCGCCCCTGGGACAGGAAGCATAATTAAATTCTGCCAAGTTATTTTAAATTGCACTATCCTTGGTCCGTTGGAGTTACTTCCCCTTACGAATCTTGTCCGTGTAAAGACATGAATAAATATAGAGTATAGGGAATTAAACAATATCAGTAAGTCCTGTTAAATCTTCTCTTCAGAATTTCAAGCCTAAAGCTTCTTATATAATTTTATAAATAATGCTTTTTTTGGCCAAGTGGTTTGGATAATTTTTCTTAGTCGCTGAATGAAGTTCTTACAAGATGTCAAGAAAACCGTATTAATGTAACAGTACATGAAACAGAGTCTCTAAAACCATAACTCTCCAGTTTCATTAGTTCGGTACTTCATAACAAAAGTAGTTATAAAGCTTGAAGAAATTTTAGAAACAATACTATTTTAGTTAATAATATTTGCTTAGTTTCAGATAAATTTCTTTGAAGGAAGTCCTATCATGATGTAAATACTACTATTAGATTAGCGTCTAAGTTTTGGATGAGAAAATTGTGTTTTAGAACTTATGCAGAAGCTGTTGCACTCTTTCTTCCTCTTTTTTTACAATTTCCAAAAATCATTTAATTAAAAGTTCATTTCTTTGTAAAAAAATGTACAAATAAATGTATATGAATATATACATTGATGATAACCACATTGGTATACTGACATTTATAAACAGACAAGCTCAGAATGTCACAGCTATCCATAGATCCACATTTCACTGCCAGCTCTTAGAATCCATATTATTTTATTTCAATGTCAAATGTTATTCACCAAATTTTACTTCAACTTCTTGTATAGTTTAATTTCATTTTAATAGCATATTCACATAAGTCTTAAGTCAGGTACAAGTGATGAATGGTCTATGTCTTGAGTGTGTGAAAGCAGGCGTGTGTGTGTCTGTGAGTGGGTGTGTTTAGGTCCTAGTCAGGGTGTGAATGAGAGTGGGTGTGTGTGTGTGAGGGTTGGAGGCGTCGTCAGCCAGGTCACTAGACCAAGGCTCCATGCTCAAATGTACACTGTAAGAACTATCAATATATCAGGTAGCCATAGCATCAATTTCATAAGAAAAAATTTCAGTTCTGCAGCAAATTAGTGATAAATACAAGATTCCAATTTGTTCAACCTGGTAATTTTAGAACATTTCAATTTCAATGGTGTTAAAGTTGAGGTCATCCTGACTGCTGAAAGGCACCCTGTGTATATGAACAAAACTATGAATCCAGTTGCTTACAATACATGAAAATCCCATTACAAAGGAGCAAAGCAAACCAGTAATAATTTAGACATATTCACTAAAGGCTCAGCCCTTAGGTTTCTAGTGCCCCTAGACAAGAGTGACTATGGCCCCTAACAGTACTCTGAGGTCACTAACACATTTTACCATCACATATAGCTTTCACGTTCAGTGCCGGTTATTACAAGTAAGCCTTTCTTCAGCCCTAAGATTCAAAACCACATTAAATGATTTTTTTCTTTTTTCCTTTCCAATCTGTACTGACCCAAGTTGCTGCCAACAACAATTCACTAGATCATGCCAACTGTGGCATACAAAGTTGTTGCACTATTTAAAAAAATGTATTTCATAATTTAAATGAGGATATTTACACTTGGATTGATGCAAGGATATAATGTTAGCACAACTGATACACGGTGTACCACCTGGTCTTGGGAGCATGTAAATAGAAGAAAGTTGATGAGCACAGATGGGAGAACTGAATGTAACAGATCACAGACCAGAGTAGTTCAAGAACTGGGCCACAAAACCCTGGAGTTCACGATCAAAAAAGTCTGCCTTGTTTCTGAAAATAGATACAGAAATTTGTAAGTTATTTTCTTTGTTTTCTACACATCAATGAATAAAAATTTGATGGCACTATTCATTTTTGAAATTGCTATGCTTACATGAAAAACTATTTTTGGCAGCTTTAATGCCAAGCATCTACCAGTTATCAGAAACTGGCTAACTCAGTTTTTATTCATGGAATAACCAGTATATTAGCATCCCAACAGTTGGTTAGCTTGCAGGTATGTAACGATTTCAAGATTGTACCTTAATGTTTTAGCTCTAGAAGATATTTCCTTGATGACAGACAAACTCTTGTCAACTTCTTTGATCTCAGCCTCCAGCTGGGTCTTGGTCAAATCTGCCTGATGACACAGGCGTGCAAATGTGGAGGTCAGCTCTCTGCAATTATACAAGTACAAGTCAAGCAAACAAATGTGAAGGTCAGCTCTCTGTAACTATACAAGTACAAGTAAAGCAAACAACTGTGAAGGTCAGCTCTCTGTAACTATACAATTACAAGTCAAGTAAACAAATATGAAGGTCAGCGCTCTGTAACTCTGCAAGTACAAGTCAAGCAAACAAATGTGAAGGTCAGCTCTCTGTAACTCTGCAAGTACAAGTCAAGCAAACAAATGTGAAGGTCAGCTCTCTGTAACTATACAATTACAAGTCAAGTAAACAAATGTGGAGGTCAACTCTCTGTAACTATACAAGTAAAGAATAACTAATTTTGAAGTCTGCTTTCCGCAATTTTACAAGTCCACAATAACTCATTTTTGAGGACTGTTTCTGCAATTTTACAAGTCCACAATAACTCATTTTTGAGGACTGTTTCTGCAATTTTACAAGTCCACTTTAACTAATTTCTAGGTCTGTTTTCTGCAGCTATACAAGCCTAGTAGAAAAAAAATGACTTAATATATAAGATGTTATTTCCTACAGATAAAGATTTTTGCTAATTATCTAAAGAACACATTTTTAAAAAGTATAATGTCATTCAAGTTGTGTACACCAGCTCAAGTAACCACCAAGTACTAAACTACAGTCCATCCACATGTACACACAAAGCTGTACTTACTGTTGGACCTGATGGCTACAATTTGAGCTTGTCAAGTCTATAATGAGGCGTAGTTTGCTGCTGGCGTAGTCCACATATTGTTGTTTAAATGCCCTCTCCCTAGCCTTGGATGTCCATGTCAAGCGTTCATACAGGTAAACACCTCCGTAGAGAGCCCCTGTTACAACAATGACTCTCCAACCGGCTGTTTTTGCCAGCTGGTCAACACATAAAAAGAAAAATATAGTACCACAGTCAAACTAGATCATTACAATAACTTGACTACTGTTTACTTCACCCTGCCCCTTATCTAATGCCCATCATATACTCTATTATAAAAAGAAACCATATATATTGATATATTGGACCATAAAACTTTGGATTACAATGATAATACCAGAAATATCTGGAAAGTAGAAACTTCAGAAATAATATACATTTTCCAATACATACAAATACAAGTCAGTGTTATAAATTGTTGGCTAAAACTAAACTGGAAAGTTGGGGCACATTTTTAATTGTTTATTTTTTTTTTTTGGTAAAGACTTAAATTTGGTTTTTAACCATTACATTTTTTTGTAGTTGAACAGTACTGTACATCTATATATGCTACAGCTACTTTACTTCACATTTCTTGATAATGGTTTATGCCAATTCAAAAAGAGTGTTTTTATTTCCCTTTGACAGGAAGTTTCCACCGATTGGACTGGTAAACATTTCACCAACTTGATAATGTAAAAATCATTTTAGAAACTGTAAGTTGATGTAAGAAGACTAATCTAATGTACAAGTTAGAACATGAATGTCAGCTCACCAGACCCACGACCACTGCTGCCCCTAATGTGGACCTGGACGTCAGGGAAGCGAAAGTGGCCAGGACAGAGACCAGAAGATCATTGTCTCCAGTCAGTCGAATAGGGACATTTCCATCTCCAGCAACATTACCACGAAATGGATTGGGTGACAATGGGTTCAATTCCTGAAATAAAATATTGTATGCATAATTCTTCATGTTGAGGACAAGTTGTAATTTAAGGCACACATTTAAGAACTGAGTCTGTTTATAAGATACACATAATATTTATCACAATACACTGCCTCCCCGCATTAAGTTTTCATATTTGTTTATAAGGAAAGACTAAAAACAAACCTTGATACCAAGGAACCGTTGCATCAGTGCAGTAGGACTAAGGGAAAATCTGAACTCAATGTCTTCCTTGAATCCTGCACACAGATTACGGCAATCAAGGCGGTAAGCTATTTCAAAGTCCCTCTTTGGCATGAGATTTGTTAACTGCTGCCTTGACTCTGATGGTAAAATTTCTGACAGACGATCTACGAGGTGTAAGGAGAGAAGAAATTTAATTTCAAGGTTAAACAATCAGCAAGACTACTGATATTTTTTACAAAGTTTAAACTAAACAATAATTTATTTTCCAATAATTTATGTTATGGTTAAAAAAAATATATCCATACATAATGCAAATTGATTGTTCAAAATGAGTTTAATTAGTATTCTTATTTGATAAGACATTTAATTATTTTAAAATATTTTAATATTTAAGAAACTTTGAACCAAATATATATAAAAAGTATAATATGCATATGAAATCAGTGCAAAAATAAAATGTAATAAATTGAAGTATGACATTTAAAGCTTCAAGCGAGTAATTTTTCAACTTATTTTTTTAAATTTTATTATTACTATATTTAATGGTTGATTAAATAGTAAATATGAGTGATGTATTTTATGGCACCTTATGCTACCATGATTACAATTGTGTCTTTGTATTACATGTTTGGACATACAACAGAACTCTAGTGAGCACTTTCAGACCTGTCATATTGTTCTGTGTAGCATCTACTGCCTGCATGACCAGTGAGGAACAACGTGCCTGGAGATTTCTGCCTAACGTTTGTTCTATGTGACTATGAAGTTCCTAAAATGAATGGCACATGATAAATGAGGGGAGGAAAAGCAGGCTGTCTAAACCATGCCATCATATCAATTAAAATGGAATTACCCCTTGTAGGTAGCAAAAATTGAAAATAAAAAGTAGTCAGAAGTGCAAAATTATATTAAAAACATTTTTAAAAAAACATAATTCTAAAATGTACATTAAAAGCCTTGTGAAGGAACCAACGAAACAAATCTTAATGAAGCTTGCAACAAAATAATGAAATTGATATTTTAAAACCATGCTTAGAGCCAATTGGATTATTAAGGGGGGGAAGGGATATATTATTTACAAAAAAAATATATTTTAATATTCTATATATTTAGTATGTGCAGACAATTTCCACTGCCCAAGGCCATTTATGACTATCCAGTGTATGTTAAAAACTTTTGAACACTTAAAAAAAACTACAATATTTTCTTCTGCTAAATCCTTAGTAGAGATCAGGACTTTTTTTATCTAGTAATCTTTGTTTTTATTTTCACATTTTTTCAATGAAATAATAAATTTTGCAGAATTAAGGGTGTGCTATGACATAGATATTATTTTTTTTTACCTTTAAAAACATTTGATGATAGTGAAATAAAAGCCATTTAGAAATGTGTCGACTAATTATTCTAAATAATGGAAGAAACACAGACATTTATTTTAAAATGTCTGTTAAAATTTAACAAAATTTTTCCTCTAAGATGGAAAAACACAAAATTATGATAGAGAGACTTCCCATAAGAATTAATAATGAAGTAAACAATTCCCTTTTGGATCATAAGCCACAATTAGATGAAGGTATTTTTTTTTTCTTTGCAAATTTAACTACATACAGAATTTACTCTTTCAACTTGCCCCCCCCCCCCTCCCCCCTGTAGGATAGAAAAAATATGGAAGACCCCATAGCATAGAAAAATACAGTAAAAAACGTGTCTGATGATTTGTGATGAAGTACTAGAGCAAATGTAAATTTTACTGCACCACTAGAAAAACAATTATAAGCGAAAGTTCATATTTTAACTGACATAAAAATATGCACACTTTCAATGATTTTCTCAATAATTTTTTAGACTTTGTCGCTCATTTTCCATGCTGACTTTCTATGTAACTATTTTAAACAAAAGTGTAATGCACCATTGAAAACCCGAGAGAAGTTCTTGGCCAGCAGGAGCTGTTCACAGCATAATTAAATTAGTAAACAAAAAAGATTTCATAAAAATACAGTGTGCAGTTGAGTATTTGATACAACACACAAGCTATCTACATATGGCGTCTATATAACAGCAAATTGGATACATGCCATAACACCAAACCAGTGTTTCACAGTGAAATAGAAAACAAGAGTCTAGCAATTGAACTCCAGTCAGGATTCAGCACCTGCAAAATGAGTCTGCATGTTATCAACAGAGCGTAAGATCGGGCCCGTGCATCGCCCAACCAAATTTAAGCAGAGTTGTTCCTCAGCAAACCTGTGGAGCTCCTGGGAAATCATACAATATCTTCATAAATTTAGCATTTCAGCACAATGTAATGAATGTAATATATTTTATCACCATAATTTGCAAGCGAATAATTATAATTTATTCATCCCTTTGATAAAAATTATGCTAAGCAATCTTACAGTCTTAAGAGAATCAAACAAATTTTCTGTAACGTGTTGTTCCATTTGTTAAACTTGGATGAAGATTACTAACCTTTTTGTAAACATTCAGGTGAACTGGATCAGGATGGAATGGTCTCTCAAACTCTTCAATAAGTAAAGATAAGCGCCTGATTTCATCATTGAGAGCTGCTGAAACCTGAAAAGGTTAGGGAGATAATTTAAGAGAAGCTGAGAAATACTGCCCCACAGTCTCCTGAAAATATCACTGGACGAACCCAGTGTTGGGAAATCATTGAAAAATATTTATTAGAAAGAAACCTCAGACATTTTAAACATTATAAAATACCGGGTACCAAGTACCAAAAAAAATATTTTTTTTTTTTAAACTTAAAAAACTGTTACATTCTAAATAATAATGGATACGACTGTATAGTGTTCATATTATTTTACATCTATTTACAAAATATTTATAATTACAGATGACTAAGAGCTGCCTCTGTACATATTCAATTCCTTCCTTGGCCCTGCTAGCTGATCATGGTTATTAATAAAAAATAATAAGTCTCCAGGTATATATGTATGGCTGTAAATGTAATGCTGTGTTCAATAGGTGTGCAAAATAAAATTCCCAGAAGTTAAAACAAATTGGGTTTTTAAAGTGTGTACACCATAGCAAGAACAATATATTGTTAATTACCTTTCTTTCAACATCCTCAACCATATTTCGAATCTTCAGTTTGACATCATTAGTAAGGACATTTAGTTGTTTATCCAGCTGGCTGAGACGTTCAGATGTTTCTTTACGTACCTGGAGCTGCTCATCTCTTGAAATTTTCAAAGTAAAGTAAAAAGTAATAATCTTTATTTTAAAACGTGTATCCATCCATTTTTTAAATTAAATACATTAAATTATCTTTAATAATGCTGGAAATAGCAATTGCATACAATCCTACACCAATAAATTAAACAGCAAAATCTACTTCTGAGCCCCATGGTTACTGTTGTGTTGTGTGGCAAACAGCAGAAATTTATTTTTAAACCCAAAATTTATGGTGTACTGTGTGGCATACAGCAGGAATCTTCATAAATTGTGAAGTTCTGATGTATTTCTTATATCTTGAAATTAGCACAATTATTGTTTGTTTTCATAAGATTTGCAAACATTGAAAAATCAATATGGTTTTTGTAATTTTTAAAATGGAAGTGAATAAAGTAGAATTTATTTTTTAATTTTGAAGAAGGATCTTTTTACACTCTGACTGCCAGCTTGCACATGTCTAAGCTCATGCTTGTAAGTCATTTGATTTGACTTTGTGGTCAGCGTAGCATTTTCCTCTCACCAATAAAAGAGGCAGATGCAGAGCTTGTTACGCCAAAGCCATTTGTTATGAGACTGGTGAAAGAAAAAACAACCTACTGTAAGGACAAGCTTTTTGTGTAAGCTTCTTCCATAACAGCACGTATCTCAGAATTGATGAGGTGTGCCCTCTTAGTGTGCTGCTCAAACTTGGTTTTTACTGCAGACTGAGAAATGCATAACTGAAACAGAAAATGGGGGTTAAGTTAAATCATTGTAGTTGGCGTGGTTGTTTTTCACGTGACATTTCTGAGGATAGCTGCCGAACATTAACCAGTTACCAATTTACTGTTGGGATCCGCTCTAAAACATAAGGGAATAGAAGCACGTTTTAAAAAAAAAAAAATTTAAACTAAAACAACAAAACAAAAGCATTTTCTATCGTCTTAGAAACATCAAATTTGATACCAGAGAAGCTGAGATCACCCCAATACAGAGAAGCTGATATCACCACAATACTTAAAAGATAAAAAATAAAAACATTTCAGAGGAGGCCTAAGGTGTCAGATGCGAGATGTTTAAGGTGAGCAGCTGGTAAAACAAGAAGGACCACATTTGAAACCAGGAAAATAAGATAAATGGTTGGTGTCATCCTCATCGGCCAGTAAATGGCCAAACAACAAATAATTGATTTGTCTAAATGGTTAGAATGCCTGTCATCAAACTTGCACAGCTAGCGTACGATAGAAGGCACTTGGGTGTTAGGGCCAGATGAAAACCAGGCCGCCAAAGGATTGACTTTGTTAACAACACCCTAAAAATCCACAATATGAAGCTCCAGTGGGTCTAAACCTTGCAGCAATCTGTCAACTATACTTACCCACAAGGCCAACCCGGTTAGGGGACAGAATAAGAATTATTGTTTTTTTTTCTTCTTGATAGTATGTATTTTACATTGGTGTGGAGAGTGACTAAATGAAACATTAGTAGTATAAATGGTAATATATCGCAATGAGGTGAGACAAGATGATAGGAATAAGGTGTTATCTCTCTAGGCAGGTTTTAGATAAATAGAAAATCAGCGTGATAGGTTTGGTCTGTTTCTTCAACGATTGGGCAATTTAAAAGATTATTTTAAAAATTTGGGGAAATTTATATCTATGGAAAAAACTACATTAACGTTTTTTTTTAAAAGTGGAGGGAAAAAAAAGAAAGAGGGAGGGGTGGGGGACACTATTTACTTTTGAATTTTTCTATTGTTTTTGAATTATTGCAATACAAATTTATTATACTTATTGTAAGTTTTATGACCTACAATTTTGAAACTCACAACAGCCTAAATAGGTAGGGAAATTGAAATTCAAACTTTCCTTAAGCCACCATAGCTTCCTTTTCTTAAAAATAATCCACTGAAAGAAGTGGACAGGCTAGGAAGACATAAACCTTTTTTTTTTTTTAAGCTCAGGAGCATGTGGCTAAAAGGTTGGAAAACACCAGGCTAAGGAATGTGGCTTATATTCTATGGATATTTGAGATGGTTGTGTGGTTTACATAAAGAGTTAGTTGTTTATATTTTTCAAAGTCTTTTCCCTTTAATTTAGCATAAAAAATTTTGAGTTACACCTTACTGGTATGAATGTTATTTATACAAAGTTCAGCAGAATCGTAAGCTCTAAAATTAATCTTAGACATATCTAACCTCAAATTCTTTCTCAAAATTGGCAAATTCAAAGAGTCTTGCTTGAAAACCAGGCAAGAGAACACGCTCTGTAGATTAAAACAAAATTAGGTTACTTGTGACCTGATCCTGCAATAAAAAGTTGAGTATTATGTGATATACAAATACAGGTAACAGTAGTAGTAAGCATCTAGAATGACTTCAAAAAGTCATAGGCTGGTCTACAAATCACTACAGAGCTAAGTTACGGATGCAAGACCAAAAATCTCTAATTTGACCAACCATTAACAAAAAGAAGTATTTAATGAATTCAAGTACCGGGCGTTGCTATCCCTTTATCACAGTTGAGTCTTGATGCCAGGGCTTCACGAGCCGAGACAAAGAAAAGTCTGTCCTTCGCTGACTTCTTATCTGTTACATTTAATTCCTCAGACAAAAATTCTGTATTTCTGTCAATGTGCTGCTGTTTCACCTGAATACAAAGAAATATTGGTACAAAAATCAATGGTTAATATTAGTATAAACATATGTTTTATGAATAACACATTAAAATTAAAGCCTTTTTATGACAATAAATTCAATTTTAGTCCAGCATATAAGCCTTTTTACAAAACATGTTTTTCCCCCATCCTTTTCTCTAAATATTTTTAAGGGCCATGATAATAGAAAAAAACCTCTATATTATAAAAACTAATTAAGCTTAATAAAGTGTACTGGATACATGTCCTTAAAAAAGAACAAACTTGCATGTTTATAAACCAGTTATAGTTCTATAAATTTGAACCATGTGGCAAACAATGATAGTATGGTTTGCCTCTCAAAGAAGAGTTACAGACCTGTTTACCCTCAAACCCCTAAAATCGTACAATCTGGTCTCAAAATCGTATAACACAATATCTCAACAGTAAATAAATAAAACTAAAGTAACCCAATAAAGTCTAATTATGTAAACCCCCCCCCCCTTTTTTTTCCCCGTTGCACGCAGAAGTTTTTACGACCCACACCCCCCCCCCTCTTTTCCCTCAATTACAATAATAAAAAATTAGCAAAGTCCATTACATATTATGCTACAGTAAACAAAATGTGACACGGATTTTCACCACTGGTGATTCGTCCAGCCCAGTGGTTCACATAATATATGCTACATCGGACTACATCGTCCTGGGTGCTCGCTGCCCTTAGGCAGGGCCATGAGATTATAACGAAGAGCAACCGCGTGAAAAATCGTCTATAGAAAGGAACTGAAACAGTCAATTCAACTATAAAAAAACCATTTACACAAAGATTAAGGGCGCAATAAATTGTCTTTTTAAATGGGGGGGGGGGGGGGGGGGGGTGAAAATTTTCTAAATGGGCTGCTGCTGCTTCCTCAAAGGGGCGTTGCGAAATATTTAAAAAATTTCATAATTTTATTTTTACTTTTAATCCAATGTGACATCTTTCGGTCCAGTTACCCAGTTGAGTATTTACTGTTTGTAACTACAGATGGCGCTCAGTGACCTACATACGTGTTATATTTATGTTTATCCCACCCTTTATTTTATTTTGGTATTCGCTATGTCCAAGTGCACTTGTTAGAATGTCACACAAGGCGCCTGGTGAAAACCTAATATTGCACAGGCGCCGGAAAACAAAAAATATTTTAGAACTACTGGCGTAGCCCAACGAAATATACGTCATGCGCGCGTTGAACATTCGATAGACTTAACACCGTACTGTAATTCTTCCACAATTGAGTATAGCTCGCCAATTGATTTGTGAAAAATACCCCTTGACAACATCACGGCTCTAATGCCTACTACACATTGGCTGCTATTTTACACCATTCGAGATAGAAATGTTATTTTTGGACTTTCAAAGTTTCGGGATGAATGTTGCAGAAATGTTTTAATAACGCACATACTTTCTGCCGAGGGCACACACCCCCCCCCCCCCCCCCCCCCCCCCCCCCCCGGCCACGCACACACACACCCGAACTGTCATTACGAAAATCTGGTGGTGTTGAGTATATAAATTGAAATACTTAGACCGGCTCCATGCACACAATCTCTTAAACTTAAATCAACACCACTCCTTTTATCTCTGATTGATTGCTCATGAAAAGTCCGACTGTGCTGTTTGCGTCTGATGGACCCTTATTTGAAGAGCGCAACTCAGTCAATTTTGTCTGATATTCAAGATAGGATATCAGCGAATAAACTTTCTTTTGCTGAATCTGATGTTAAGTTGAGGTTCCTTCGTCATCATCGGTTTCGCGTGCCTTTCATTGTGTCGATGCCAAATCGTAATGTATTGTGCATGCTCAACTACGGTAACGAAAACAAAAAGGCTCGCCGGTAACATTAAACTACCGCAATGTGCACATCCGTCTATGTAGCCCACTTCGTACGCCAGGGCTGTTGGGACAATTGGACATCCATATATAACATACTTGGTAGGCAAAATGAAATGTAAAAAAATATTCATAACCCTCCCTCCCCACCTTGTCAACGTAAAGCTATCCAACTACTACGTCCACGCTGAGGATGCGCATGGCAGCTTTGATGGGAAAAGTGGGGTGAGG
>CAXITT010000204.1:95146-174321 GCA_964033795.1 Lymnaea stagnalis
CCCCCCCCAGAAAGTTTTCTGCGGGCGCCCATGTATGCGTATACTGATTAAGCTAAGTAACTAAGTATATTACTTATACTACAATTGTGTATATACTTTATACTGCATAATATTTAGTATAGTAATAGGCTATTACTATTATACTAGCGGTATACAGATATTACCATACTAATATTAGTAATAAATTTGCCCTTTTTTATAATTGATAGTGAAAAAAATTAGATAATAACTCGTGACGGTTCAGTATACTAATAGTAATATTAATAGCCTACACCCAACAATAATTTTTCACCAGTCTAGTTCTAATGCATTATATGATTATTCGCAGATTTCGGTCTGCCGATAACGCTAAACATTATTCACAGAGCTGTGTGGATAACGCTCGCCGTTATTCGCAGATTTCGGTCTGCCGATAACGCTAAACGTTATTCACAGAGCTGTGTGACTGTGTGAATAACGCTTCCCTTATATTTATTACGAAGTGTCTACACGTCCGGCGCGCCGGACGTGTAGTGCGCAAGATACACGTCCGGCGACTTGTCACGTGACCGCCGGACATGGCCGGACGGCTAGTAGTTTTTATAATTCCAAACGAAGTACGATTTAGTACATCTTGTCTGGTCTTGTGGTAGAGTGGTTGCTTGACGATAGGAATGTTTGAGGATCTATACCGGGGATAGGGTCGTTTTTTTTCTTCCCATTTTAATTAAAATATTTTGTATATATTTATATTATCATGTTCCTCAGCAACAGTAGTTTCATGAGAAGTTTTTAAATATTTTGTAGCAATTGAAATAATTTAAAATGAAATCTTTAACTTTTATTGGTTGCCACACTGGCCCCTAATTTATTTTATGGATTACTGGTACACAAAAAATAACAAACTAAACAAAAATGTTTACAAGCCACTTTCACTTAAGTTTCTTTTTCTATTATTTGCATTCAAGATACTCAGTACATTACTTGGTAGAGAAATAGATTTTAAAATTAACAATAGTTTTGAATTATTCGCAGTCACGTGACAAGGCTGACCGACACGATATCTCTCGCCACTTTGTTACGGCGGTCATGTGACTTGGTCGCCGGACACATAGTGCGGGAGATAGACGTCCGGCGCGCCGGACGTGTAGACACTGCCTATTTATTAATAATATATACCAGATTTCAAACTGGTTTTCGGTTTCAGCTACCAGTCTGATAATTGATTGATTGATTGGATTCATTCACACTGATTAAAGTTAAAGGAATCAATCTGCATCATACTCCATGTGATTGTTTATCATTATCACTCAACTGCAACTGACAATTTCATCATAAATTAGACCTGCAGCAGTAATTGAATTTGAATATGAATACCCAGCAGTCTTACTCACTAATCCTACTAAATTAGACTTACACCAGTTAAGACTAAATTCTAAATGCCAAGCAATGAACGGAAAAGAAGTGAATTTCACTATTCATATTCACACCATGTTTCAGTTTGAGTAAAGTGTAGTCTGTAGTATTGAAAAGAGAATGATTCAGTATTACGAGAGTTCAGTTAGCTAGTCAGGGATAGTATTTCTACTTACATGAGAGTAATTTGACTATATATAGTTGCTACATAAATATATTATTAAGCTTTATAAAAGCTATATCTTACATATTTATTATGTCTATTGTTATAATTTGTGGTACACACTGCTGTCTCAATATCTGATTCCTGAATTGTACTTGTATTAATGACTTTCAGTCGGAAATGAGGGTCACAAAACAGTCATGCATAACTGGACGGCAGACGTCCTATAAAAAAAGAGCTACTAAATAAACGATACTATTATTAACTTCACATTTTTATTGCATTTCTGATATTTACTTGCAGAAAATATTTTGGTTCAATTACTAAATTTTAAAATTCCAAATTAGTTATAAGCAATCTAGAAACAATTAGGAATATCACTTATTTAATTTATCTTATTCTTAAAAGCGTTTAAAGAAGGTGGGTCTAAAACGCAAAAAAAAAAAAAAAAAAAAAAAATAAATAAATAAATAAAAAAGATAAAAAAATTGATTTGAAAAAATGTCAGAAAAAAATGAAGCAAAACTTATAACCTTTCATCTGCTTCTTTGTATATTTTTTAATACTTTACCTCAGTTAGAATAACATTGATGCTTTATAATACTTTATTCAGATATCATAATATATATAATATTAATATTCTTAAATCTTCAATTATTTACCATCATAAACATGAATAGTTACTTTTCTTGAAATCTTTCAACATTAAATGTTCCTCCAAACCCCGTTATTACTATTATTTTTAATTTAAATATCTGTGTAGGCTATTTTATCGATCTCCACTGAAAGACCATTTCAAATAAGAAGTCTTCGAATACAAGAAAAATATTTGGAATAGTAGTAAATTGTTGTCCTCTTTCGGAACTCTTCACTTTTGGTGCGAATTCAAAATGCAAATCTCAAAAACTGTGAATGATAATTAACTTAATTACTAGTGTAACCATGATAAATCCAATATACTATTTAGATCTTCATAAAGAGTTGTAACTTCATATTTTGTGTTAAGTTTTCTTTTTATAGCTTTTATTTTACTGAAATTGTAAAGTATGAATGAAGACCAGATGGACATAAGTAACACCGAAAATGTGCAGGTAGACACAATAATTTATGTTATAGTTATTAGTTATAGTAGCAGTATGGACCATTTTAACTAAAATGATAATAATAATAGGGGTGTGCCGGAATCCGGTTCCGCCGGATTTTGCACTATCCGGTTGCGCAGGATTTACACAGACCTGTTTACTCTCAAACTCTTAAAATCGTAGAATATCATCACAAAATCGTTCAATACGTTATATTTATAGTAAAAAATTAACAGTATATACAATCTATACGCCTAAAAATCGTACATTGTACGCCAAAATCGTAAGAGTAAACAGGTCTGTTTACATGTATCCGGAACAACCGGAATCCGGAATATACCGGATTTCGGAATTTGCCAGATTTTGTGACTCACCGGATCATAATCTGAAATAAAAGTAATTCTCTTTCCCGAATTCCACACGATCACGATACATTAATCGATTGTTTCGAGCGTTGAGCTTGTTTAATGTTTAATATTCCGAACATACCAGAGGCTAGAGTCAGCACCGCTAATAGTGGCCAATCGGCCCAATCCAATGAGCCAATGACAAGACGAGATGAACTCAGATGATGAGTCTGACTTTCTCCTCAGATTCAAAACAATTAGTGCACTACAATAGTTAAAAATTACACTGCCAAGTGGCAAGTGCCAAAGTAATGAAAGCAATAGACTAATAGTAAAGTTGTTTTCCTTTGACCTTGCAGCGAGTTAGAACTTAACAGCGAGTTTAGTTACATATGGATAATAACTTATTATCAATCTGCGTTTTTTTATTCTGATTTCAGTGATTTCTGAATAATTTCTATTTTCTAATTTATTTCAAAGTTCTTCACTTCCAACTTCCAATCAGCCAATGTCATTTAGCCATTTAGGCTAACTGTTCAGAAGGCATCCAACCCCTCAGATTTACCGGTATCTGCAAAGTACCGGAATCTGGGAGAAACCGGAATTCCGGAATCCGGATCCGGCGGATTTCGCATAAGAAAATCCGGATCCGGTTGGAAAAAACGGATCCGGCACACCCCTAAATAATAATGTCACTAATGACTAATAATTTGATTTTTTTAAGACCAAGACTTTCTACTTGCATTTCCATCTTGAAGTTGAAGATGTGTGGGTGGAGCTTTTTTTTTTTTTTATATAACATGTGGGATATTTTTGCTAAGTTGATCCTTTTCTCATGACGTGGCTACATCAAATAAAGATTAAAGGCAAAGGTGTTTCCCGCGCCGTGTCAACACTGCATTTACTTCTGGGTTGACTGAGGCCGGTTGACACCATCGCTCAAATTATTGATTTAGTGATTGGTTGGGTGGGTGAGCTCAGATCTACTTTTTTTAGTTTTATGTCTAGGTAAAAAGTTTAGTAATTTCAACCAGGGTTTTATAATTATAAGCATTTGATGTTTTAAAAGTAAATACAGTGGAACCCGTTATGTTGACCGCCTTGGGGTTTGCCAAAAAGCGTTGGGAAAACCAATGATTGAAATAACCGAAAATCAATATTGCAGCAATATATTAACATTAACATGTAGTTGAAATTTCTTATGTACATGATGTGCGTCTATAAATGCAGGTACTTCAGTAAAAAATTAATAAATAATTTGTTAAATAATATTAGAACTATTTAGAGCTAATTTCAAATTTAAAAAATGAAACCAGAACCCACTTTTTAATTTTAGTACTTTTTAAGCTACGAATTTTTAAAGTGCGAGTTCGTTAGGTATTTTCTTCTATGGACGAAGCCTCCACATTTTGTGACCTCATTCTGCTGATAATGTCTTGCGCAATGACTATATAGTTTATAAAAGGCAACGCAACCCCTTATTACTAAAATACTATAATTTAAGGATTACTTATTTTGAGTTTTCAACTTTGGCACATGACTATGTAATTAAATTAAAAGCGTTCCCTGACCAATGGTTTAATAGCTTTTGCACACGGCAATCTCTTAAGAATTAAACTCTGTCGTAGTACCACGGCATAGTCATTGTGCAAGTGACTATGAATGGCTGCCCATGACAGGGTTTCGCACACGGCAAATTGTGATCACTTTTAATATGGACTCTACCTGGTTTCTAAACCTCAAATTGAAACAAACGTATTAATTTAAATTACTTCTAGGTTCATTCTAAAATACAAGTCCTGCATTTTGAGAAATAAATAATTATTTTTAATAATGAAAAACTTGTTTATTTGTTGTTTGCTATTTCTTCTTGCGGAGTTCAAAAGCCGGCGATTGGTGTCAGGGATCAAGATAACCGAGGTTAAGTGGCAAATTTGGCCGCCTTTTGTGCTCGAGATATCAGGGTTCGGCGACATAAAAGAATCAGCATAACTGAAGAGAAAATGCTAAGACAAAGAGAGAATTTGGCGGTTCCACTTCAAAAACGTCAACATAACAGGGTTGGCGAGTTAACCGAGATCGAGATAAGCGGGTTTGACTGTAATTATACTTTTGTCGATAATTTAAAGATTTATTGTTGGCTATTGATCAAATATTGAATATGCGAGTACAGCAAAGATGAAGAGAGAGGAGAACAAAGCGCAGTCTCAGCTTAGTTTTTTGGTGTTAATAACTGTGCTGTGCAGCACCATTACAGACTAACTATTTTACTTTAGATATATTTAAATATAATTTGGTGAAAACGGTGTATTGCAGGCAAGAGGGTGGAAAAAGAAGGTCTTGATTGTTGTGCACATTCGCATTGCCACAATAACAAATTTAACTCTGAGAAACGCAATTATTTATAGGACTCAACTCTTCCCATCCAGTCACTTTGTAAATTTTAATACTAAAAAGAAGAAAATACAAAAATAGAAAACAACTTTCTATCAAAGACAAGTTAAACACACTAAAAAGTAGAAAATAATAAAAAAAATTCTTAAAATGTAGTAAGCAGGACTTTCTAAAATCATCCTCCAATGTTTTTATTTTATTTCAGAGTTGTAAAGCTGCCTTGTATTACAGCATAAAGCAAATATCAAAAGAAGTTGAGGAAGAAATGGATGTAACTATAAGTCCCCAAGTTCTTGCTACAGTATCAGAGAGCTTGCATCGACAGATAGAATGTTATGCTCTGGATCTTGAAAACTTTGCAAAGTAAGTTCTATCACTTAATTACTTCTTTTTATGAACAGATGTGTTTAATTTTTGTGTGGATTTTTGAAAAGGAAATACTTAATATTATACAGACATGACTTTTTTTGCTTACTTCTTTTTTGTGTCTATGAGTATGGAGTAATCATGTGTTCAAATATCAGGACATTATTCTTAGATCCACAAACACCCTCAGAATCAGCAAGTATATATATGGATATATCTGCTATTTTGGGCATTCATCCCATTAAGACAAATCTCAAAGAAAATATAAACAGTAATTACTTATCAGTACTTAAGTGATTTAAATATGAACTGTAGCTGGTGAGACAGAGTAACCAAAACAATATAACCTATTTTTTGCACTGCTGTTTTAAGTGCCTGAATTTACCACAGATATTACAAGTACAATTATTCGTCCTTGCATCAACATTTTAATAAAAATATGTTTTTCAAGGAACTCAACATTCATATGACTCTGACAGAAACTAACCCCTACTCAATAAAATATATTGTTATTTTTATATACATAAGGTTTTGTAATTCACAGTCATTTAAAGAGAACATGTAAGGGTATTCTCATACATTTCTTTAGACAAATTAAAACTGAATGGTTGACAATGAAAACTATTTCTTTCAAATCGTTAATGCAATATTTTTCAGTGTTCCTTCAAAATTTTTCTGTTACCACAAAAATGAGTAACTTTTTATTTTTTTTTAATGTTCTGATTTAATTCACCCCATATTTTTTTGTGACATTACATTTCTGTTACACATCCCCCTTACAGCATAACCAATCCTAACATTTTCATAGTCGTCCTTCTGTTTGATATATTCATTCTGGTAATCATTTCTTAATAATGATTTCTATTTTAATGTTAATGTGTAAGATTTAGCTGGTGTAAAATAAATATCATGCATATGAAAAGAGTAAAAGTTTGTATACCTTTGAATTCTCCCAGACATGCCAAACGTACAAATGTTAATGTTGATGATGTTAAACTAATTATACGAAGGAATGACACTTTGGTAAGTTTTTTAATATGTTAGAGTAGTAGAATGTAGACAAAGTTTCTAATTAATTAACACTACATTATGTTATTGAAAAAAATTATCACTTAACTTGTATTTTAAAGAATTGGAATGCATAATAATAGATGGGCCTGTCCATATAAGAGGAAACTGAAATAGGGGTAGTGTGAAAGAGAATAGTAATAGGTATGCCTATATGAGGGAACTGAAATAGGGTGAGGCTGAGGAGACTCATTATAGATTTGCATATTAGGTAAGAGGGAACTGAAATGGCATGGGTTGGAAGAGACTCATTATAGATGGCCTATTCATGTAAGAGGGAACTGAAATGGCATGGGTTGGAAGAGACTCATTATAGATGGCCTATTCATGGAGGAGGGAACTGAAATGGGGTAGGGTGGAAGAGACTCAATGTCAGTACAAGAAAAGGGTAACTCAGTTACACTTGTATTTCTTGGAGATGAACTGGTTAGGACTATTTGTTTTAACTGGTTGACATCATTTAACGTATTGCCTTAGCAACTCAAAGGTTCTCCTCTTTACTAAAATGCAGAGTGGCAAAGGTTGATCTAAAACATTAAGATGTTATTTCAATTCACCAGTTCCGTCACCTTAGTGAGATGGCGGCAGATCAAACAGCCACCAACAAGAGGGGGAGCAAAAAGTCAACAAGTAAAAACAAACGAAACACAAGAGAACAGGATGATGATGATGGTGATTGATGATGGTGAATTCCATCATTAAACAATACACAAGTCTATTGTAGTTTTGACTTGGGCATGTTTTGCGGGAACAGAAGTGCTGTTTTGAAAAGTTAATGTGAATTTGTTAGAATTTCCTTCTAGCACACTGCAAAATTCTGTTTGTAATTATTATGTGGGATCATTTAATATCTAGATGTTAAACACAATGTCATTATAACTTTTATAATTTATATTAAACCATTTTTAAATAGATTATTTCATGCCTTACTTTTATCTGTACATAGTTTTTAACAACCTCATCATGTAATTAACAGGATATCAGTTGTTGTTTTTTTTAATCTAGAGGGAAGTACTGACACTAATATTGTATATAATATGTTGACCATTCTTTGTACCCCAAAAAAAAACTACCTTGGTTATTTTAATTGCGGGCAGGGAAAATAAAATTTGATTTTTCAAAAAAATATGATAACGCTGTAACTTATGAGGACCCTGATATCTCTGTTGGCATAACTTTTAATCTGTTCAACATCATTTTGTTGAAAAGATTATATTGCTGAGGCTCTCCACAGGAAAGATAATTAAATCAACAGACAACCATCAAGGTTTGTTCGTTTTATTTGCATGAGAACAAACATGGAGCGACTACACAGCATAAAAGCGTGACGTCACGACCCAACCAAAAACAGCGTGCCATATGAAACAATGCGTAATTAATATTTCGTATTTTGTCATTTTCATAACGCCTTATCCAAACACTAAATAAAATTAATTCATTGGGTTCACACCAATCATGTCTCTGAGTATCTTGAATCTTTGCTGAGACAGTCCCTTAGTAAGGATATCAGCTATCATTTCTTCTGTTCTACAATACTTGAGAGCCACAGTCTTATTTTCAACTTGTTCCCTGATAGAATGGTGTTTTATTTCCACATGCTTTGCTCAACCATGGAACTTTGGATGATTAGCCATAGGGATTAGCTGACTGAATGTCTTCAAAAATAACAGTGGCAACATTTTGGTTACGACCTTATTCAGATGTAAATTGTCTCGGTCATAGCGCGTCTTGTACTCCACTTGAAAGCACCATGGTTTCAGCTTCTGCTGTCGACAGTGCCACACATGATTGTTTCTTACTTCCCCAACTTTTAGGTCCACCACAACCCATATGAACACATAGCCAGATGTAGACTTTTGATCATCAATGTCACCTTCCCAATCTGCATCACAATAGCCAACACATTCAGTAGATCCATTGTTGTGATACCTGTACATAATTTCATAATTCGGTGTACCCTTTAAGTATCTTAGAATCCGTTTTACTATCATCCCATAGTGTTCTGATGGATGAGCACATAATTTTGCTAAATTACCCACAGCATAAGTAATGTCAGGTCTGGTCAAAGCTGACAAATACTGTAGACTGCCCACCGCTGATTGGTAAAGTCAATGATCAAAATAAAGACCTTCTTCCTCTTTTCGCAACTTCACACCTGGATCAGTTGGAGTCGATACAGGTTTAGAATCTAGCTCTCCAAATCTCTCAACAACTTTGCTTGTATTACCTGGCTGTCCTAGCCAGATACCATCTTCCTTTTGAGTGAACATTAATTCACCAAGATCTTTTGAGTCAAATTTGATGAAACAGCCTTCTTGACACTTGCAAGAATCCTAGTGTTCCTAGCAGCTACTTAGATATCATCATCATAGACAGCTTTTCTTCTTTCTGGCAGTTCTACCAAGTCCCAGACTTCGTTTTCTTGGAGCGATTTGATTTCTTTATTCATCGCCGTTCACCACTGAGACTTGTGTGAGCTGGCCGTAGCCTGTCTCACTGTACTGGGTTCTTCTAGATCTTGGAGTCCAGTCCCCCCACTCACCATATTGGTTTAGTGGGCGTTTAACTCTCACTGGTTGTTGGGCAAAAGTAGTACAGACCACGTGACCGTACTCCTTTTGTCAGAAGTTTACCTTTATTATCTTTTATTTCACAACCTTGGTTATTGAATTTAACTGTTTTTCCAGCCTCAGTTGCACGGTCAACACTGAACAGATTATACTTGAGTTCAGACACATGAAGTGCATCATTCAACTTGCATTCATTGTGTTTATTACCAGGCAACTTCATTTTTAGTTTGACAATACCACAGGCACGTGCTGTCAGATTGCGTCCATTTCCGAGTCCTATATTCAGAGACTCTGCCAATTTCACAAATAGATGAATTCAGATTTCTTGCAACACATATGGCTTGTTGCACCAGAGCCAACAATCCAATTCTCAGCATTGACTGTAGTTAAAACATGCCCCACCAACAGTCCAATGCTTTCAATCTCTCTTAGCCTTGGTCTCGGTGCAATGTGCCCTATGCTGTCTGCATATCTTTTTGCTTGATTCTTGCCTTTTTGCTCAGGACAATCTCGTTTAATGTGCCGGTGTCTGTTTCTTTTACACTGATACCATTGGGGTCCTTTCTTTGTTTTCTTCTCTTTTGACACACATGCTCTACTTGGTACTTCTTCTCTTCTTTGTGATATCTTTCTCTCCTCATGAAGCTATCTCTCAGTTACAAGTTCCATCTTTTAGAGTTTTAATGTTTTTATGCACAGAGTCTCCATCATTCATTCTAATTGTAAGTAATCTCCTTCTTGGCGCCAGTCTGTTAGCCCATGTCTTTTTTTAAAACTGTTCCCTAAGTTTTCCCCAGACAATCTTAGGTTCAACTGGATTTACGATTAAATACAATAGTCCAACGCCAACATTGTTGTTGTTGTTCGTCCGTCGAGGATCGACGATGACCATCGAGTCGTCTGGTGACTGATGACTTGCGCGGGTGACTTTTGTTTAAAGTGAGGAAGAGTTGCGCAGCGTCAACCTCACTCTCTCATCCGAGCCCACCATATCCAGTGGCAAGACTCTACGTCAAGACGACCAGGGATGGGTACGGTTGCAGGAATGGACATTGTATGCGCCTTACGGGACTCCAACTCCGGGTTTGAATTCAGAGTTTCCTTCTCTTAGATGAGTTGCCGACCAAGGTTAACGAGTCTCATCCACCCGGGGTGATGTTTTTGCTTGACCGGCCTTTGGCTGAAATTGAGGTTTGCTCAGTTTAGACCATTCGGCCACCCAGTCACCCAGTCAACGCCAACATAATGATGGCCAAAGCCCTATTTCTCCTAATAGTAAGTTTAGCAACCTTTTCCGATTCTGCCTAATCAGGTGCAACTTCAGACCCATTTAAAATCCCCCTGGCACTGAATTTTCCAGGTCGAATAGTTTGCACCAAGAGGAATGATGCTTGTGTTCATGTATTGTTAGCCATTCCGGTGATTCTCTGAACACAGATCCCAAATACAAACCACAACAAACAAATCGAATCAGCAGCCACTAAACACAGGATAAAGCTACCTGGGCCCATAACCTGTTGAAGATTGTATTGCTAAGGTACTTCACGTGAAAAATAATTAAATCAGACGACCATCATATTTGCTTGAGAACAAACATGGAGCGACCACATGACAAAAAACCTGACTTCACTACACACACAAAAATATTCTGTGTGAAATGGTGCGTAATTGATGTTTCGTATTTTGTCATTTTCATCACATTTTATATCGATATCAGCATGACAATAGTCATGCTCAGATTTTTAAATTTCAGCACTATTTTCTATGTGCTCATGCCTGTCAAATAAAATGCACAGTTGAAATGAAGATTTTAATTGCAATGCAGTTGTGTGAACTTTATAATTTAATTGCTTCATTTTCATTTCTCTTATCTTTTTATAGTTCTTTAAGAATTGAAGAAAAAAATATATAATATATTTAACCATAAATCAAGATATTATAATAAATGTGTTCATGTTCAAATGTTTTCCTTATAAATGTTTTTGATAAACTATACAAAAGTGTATTCATGTTTTGTACGGTTTGAATCCATTTTTCTGAAAGGTGGTTCTGTACATGATTTCTCTAAGATGAGAAAAAGAAACAGCAAACAAACAAATCCTAAGAAATTAAAATCAGAAAGTTTTTAACAACATACAATGTTGGGTCTGGTCTTTTTTTTTTTTTACAAGCATTGGTGAAGCTTAATTTCTTTGTTTTTGAGCTCACTTATTGAGCGGAACAAATGGATTATTAGAAATGAATTTTATGATCTGATTTTTCCCAAAATTGACCAGAACTAACAGAGATCTCAGATCTGGTGGTGGACTCTAAACATGACCATAACCTTTAAGCCCCGTCACTAAAAATGAGTGTATTTGATAATTTAACACATGCAGGTTAATAATTTGGATACTGTGATCATGTTAGGCAAAAGGAAGGTAGGTTTTCTCTTTGACCTTTTAATACTTACTTTTACTTCCTTAAATTACACAATGGTAGCCCTCAATTGTCCCTTTGTTGAGTGGAGATTAACTTCACTCTCTGGCCTCCCTATTTAGCTCTCTGATTAATGAATGCAGACCTCCGTACTTATGCACTTATGAAATAACACAACAAGCATCCTACATTCATAATCTTTCAATATTATTATCAGGGATCATCAGTCAAAGAAATCAATAAACAAAATGTAAATAAATTACAATTTATTTTGATTTTTTTGTTTTCCACAGGGAAAATATTTTGGCCATAAGAGTACCGTAACAAAGTATAATGGCTAGCAAAATGGATGCGTGCCCGGAATTAAATACAAAAATATTTTGTATGAAAGAATGTTTGAACTAAATTTTTTTTTATTGGAGATTTGTTCAAATGGACATTTTTTGTATTTATTTATTTTAAATTGTCGATAAATTTAAATAGTATTATAAAAAATTAGCACTCATAACAAAACTTATCAAAATTATGCCATACATTTATTTTAATGTTAATATTTTCTTTTACTGAAATCACCTATAATAAAATACCATATTTTGATTGTTAAAAAATTCCATTTCTACAAATATCTGTAGTGCAAATTTCAATTCCAAAAAATGTCAATTTGAACTAAGTTCCATTCGAACAACATTTGATTGTTTAATTGTTTTTGTACATGTTTCCGGACACCAAATAAATGCACAACCTACCTACACACAAAAACACACACAATAGCAACAATAATTAACTAATACAAATTTGCAAATAAAATTTCAATTTATGTAGAGGGATTAAAAATATCTTTGTATAATTTCAGAAAAGACATGTGTTTTAATAACAGTATCAATTGTACACACGCACTTTTCTCAGTATTTAAAGTAAAAATATTCCTGCACCCGGGATAGGTTTACATATCACAAATAATTACCTTTAATGAGAAATGTTTAAAATAAATAATCATTGCGGGCAGGACCCATTGTAGATTTTTTGTACAGTTTACAGCCACAGTCAATATTTTTTTTCCTGCCTTTGTGATAGACTGCAGGTGTGCCTCCATAAATCTGCAACTACATCCACACTCTTGCATTGACTCAACTTTTATACCGGACTATTATATAAATAATTCAACATGGTATTTTAATAATAATTGTTATAATTAAAACACAATTTTATTGGGCGTTTACATAGAATACATGGAATGGTAACATACCACGAACTAGGTTATATTAAATTATAAATATAAAAAATATAAGTGTATCCCAAATACTGTTATTCAACAAATATTTGACAAGTCCTTCTTTCTTTCTTTCTTTTTCTTGATGACATTTACAATGCATCTTATGTTACAACATGTTTCTAACATTTGTCAAAGTTTTTCTGTCATTTGTTCTTGTGAGATCTGGTACGGTAAGTAAAATAGAGGCCACCGATATAATACAGATACTTAAAATATAAATTGAAAGACAATAATGAGCAAATACATTTACAAATTATTTATTGTTGGCCTGTCCTCGCTTGTTTATGCTTATTTTTTTTGTCAATAAATTTTTATTTTCAAATACTGTAAACTAACTGTAAATGATTCCTTTGAAACAACAGCAGTTCTCAAGCAAAAGCTCATGGGAGCCAAGATGTAAGTGAAGTTTCTTTTGGTAGAAATTCAAGTTATATTGCCAGTTAATAATGGGTATGTGACGCTAGGGCCAAGGGGTACAATGACTGAAAAGGGTTCACAACAGTTGGATTAAAATGTTTCATGATGATAGCTTCCATGTTGTTGTTGACCCATGATTTCACTTGACCAGGCTGAATTAATGGCTGGGTCGATCTCATACGCTGTGCCAAATGGACTCTCAATCTGCAGTAAATAAATCCCTCATCTCGCTCATGGTTGTTTTAAGGGCTTCCACAAACTCTGCTGAACTCGTCTTGCCCGATGACCGACGCGAGCTCACATGGAAAAAAATGCGTCGATCGCCTGGCACCATGTAGGACACACCATATCCATCGGTGGCCACGGGACCAAAACCTCCACCAGGACAAAGCTGATGGCTGTATTTCTCATCATTGCAGTCAGGTGACCATGAGATCTGTAACAACCATGGAAATTAAGTCAACAAGACACACGAAAATATATTATTATAACTACTTCCTATAATGGGCTGATCTCATCATAGATTGTGCTATCATTATTTTAAATTCTTTTTTGACCAGACTAAGTAAAAAATATTTTCCCATACATTTTTAATATACCCCATAAGCGGCCATACATAAATGACTTCATACTATTTTGACATAATTTGCCCCAATCCCCCTTAGTCCCACAACTTAGACACCTTCATAATAGCTCATCACAAATTTGGTATCCTTTTTTTAAAAAAAAGATTCATGGGGTAGTTTATGTTTATGCATGTCCCTGATTGCAAAATAAAAATGGGGTAGTTTATGGATGTCACTGATTGCATATAAAAATGGGGTAGTTTATGCATGTCCCTGATTGCAAAATAAAAATGGGGTAGTTAATGCATGTCCCTGATTGCATATAAAAATGGGGTAGTTTATGGATGTCACTGATTGCATATAAAAATGGGGTAGTTTATGCATGTCCCTGATTGCAAAATAAAAATGGGGTAGTTTATGGATGTCACTGATTGCATATAAAAATGGGGTAGTTTATGCATGTCCCTGATTGCAAAATAAAAATGGGGTAGTTTATGGATGTCCCTGATTGCATATAAAAATGGGGTAGTTAATGCATGTCCCTGATTGCATATTAAAAGGCATAAACGTATCTGCCCATGTATAAATCCCTCACCATGATTATTGAAAAGGCAACACAGTTCAGTCCACTCATGTTTATCTTTGAACTTCTTAGGTCATGTGATAAAATGAAAACAAATAAATTAAAAAGTTATTCAGTACCTGCTGTTGTGGCTGCTGACTAGTAGACAAGACCCATGGTATAGACAAGACTTTCTTGAGGAACTCGCTTTCCTGTGGGATGATACACATGAACTGTTATAGGCTATTAACATACCTTTACCACATCCTATACTTATATATATATTTCTATAATTATAAGCAACTGTAGGGTATCAGTATTAAGTAACCAAATCTTACAATATATCAGCAAATAGCTGGCCTTCGAACACACCAGCCAAAATAATTTTCTAATCTCAAACAACTTATTGATTTCATGTATAAGGAGAGGAGGCTAGGCCACTGTTTGAAATATCCACTCTTTGATGCTGATACTTTGACACTCCAAACCATGTGAAGCATCATTCAATAATCAGCATCAGAGGTCCTAAAGCCCATGTAGGGCCCTCGCCTGTTCCACCACATCCTTATGTTCGATCCATGGCTTTCCACCTGCATTTGCAGACCCCAGCTGATGTAAATCCTGAGTATTTTCCTCTCCCATGTGTTGAGCAGGTTTTGTGGTAAGGGACCAAGTCTCACTTGAATTTGAATAAATCACTACTGGTCTTATACTACTGGTGGTGTATGTTGCCTTCTTTGTTCTCCTTGAGAGGTTTTTGGTTCCTAGTACTAGCAGTACCGGTAGTAGTAGTAGTTTTTTAGGCTGCCTGCTGTTATCATTTCTTTCACCTCAGACATTTTTTAATTGTGCTCATTTATAGTAGCTCCTAGATATTTGAAAGTGACTACTCTCAAAAAGGTGTGGCTTATTATTTTGATGTCACCAGTATATCATTCAAAATTAATAATTATTTATAGTTGTTGATTATAACCTTCACCCTCCTCTCAAATATTTGCTGTAAATAGGGTTATGGTTAGCCTTGTGATGCCAGGTCATAGTAAGGGAATTTTGAAGTAGATAACCAGACTGATTCATCAGAATTATATAATTATGTGGACAATGTGAATACAATCATGTCTAAAACATTCAGAATTTAGAAACTTTTTAAACAAGGGAAATTTAGTTGCTTTTTTTTAAAACTACAAAACTCCATGCACATCTTTATAACCACTTGTCATCCTACCATTCCAAGGCCCCGGCTGACAACATAAAGGGCAAAGAGGTGTCTGTCGATTCCTTTGTTATTCATGGCATCCTTGTACATGACGGTATGCTTGTCACAGGCAGTGACAAGAAGGCGTCTCTTCTCTTGTTTCGGCACGCTACTGTCGAGCAACGCTACAACAAAGTTATTGGCTTCTTTAGTAAGGGAGCGAACTGTCTCTGTTCTGCCATTTTTGTACAGGCGTGTCATGGCTGCCTGATGGAGGAAATACAAAAATAAGATTGACCCTGAAAACATTTCAAAATCAGTGGACAGATATGCAGATTAATCATTGTACTTTAGTATAAAGATTAATCATTGTACTATAATGTGCAGATTAATAATTTTACTTTAGTGTAAAAATTAATAATTGTACTCCAATTTAATAATGATTAATCATTGTACATTAGTGCACAGATTAAAAATTGTAAAGATTATTCATTATGAATTAGTGTACGTATTAATCATTGTACATTAGTGTACAGATTTATCATTGCACTCAACAATATTAGGTTACCCCGGATGCAATGCATACATAAAGAGTCATCCTCTTGAAAATGGCCGAAGGAATTGAAGACATTGATTCCAAATAAATGATGAAAGATTTAGCAACTTGTGCTGACTTTTAGCTTCCCAGCTCTTAAACTTAAATGCTTCCTGGCTTTCCCATCTCTATTTTAACTCTATTCCCAAAACCCCATTCTCCTGGCTGCTCAATCAATTGAATTTTCCCCAACTTCCTCCATTCACAATTTGTCAAAGCCATTTCCTTCTATTCTTGTTTTTCATCTACACATTGCCTTTATGAATGACATCCCCTAGGCCTGTCTACACATTCCCCTTATGAATGACACCCCCACGCCTGTAAGGACTTTGTGTACCTCATAGGTAAGGACAGCGATACCAGTTAGGCGTCTGTAGGTTGCATTTAGTGCCATCTGAATGAAAGCGTCAGGGCTAACTTTGCACTTTTTCATGGTACCTTTCCCAAACCTGTCATGGTCGCAGATCAATAGGTCAAGGTCTTTGATGTTCTGCAATGACATACAATTGCTGGCAAATTTATGTTATTTCTCTCAGCAAAATTACTGGTGTGTTCAATATCTGTAAATATATTAATTACTGATTGAAATATCTAGATAATAGAAACCAAAATTAACTTTGTTGCAGTTGGACATCAACATTTCTAGACTCCATGTAATCAACATAATAAAATTCCTAACCTTGCTGGCCTGCACGCAAGCACTGGATATGACAGCTTCCAATTTTGCATCAACTTCCCATTGCAACAGGCTTGGTTTGCTCTTCAGTCTGGTGGGAATGCCCACTGGCTGAACATCAACGCAATGACCCTCGGGGGAATACAGACCTCCTAGAACTCTGAGGTGGGAGACAAAAATATTAGGTTTAGAGCAACCAAATGGGGTCTGATATTGTTAAATTAAATGAACATCAGCAGCTATGTGTGTGCGAGTCAACCATTTTTTAAAGTCCAATTATGCGCCCATTGTAAGAACAAAACTTCGAGGTACAGACCCCAAACAAGATGCCAAGTTCATGAAGATATGTACCGTTTAAATTAAAGGGCTAATGGCTGCTTGTTTAATTAGCAAGAAAATCGAATAGACTTTAAGACATTTGAGATCATGAGTAAATTGTTTAAAAATGGACCAAAAAATGTTTTCAAAAAAGCCTTGTCATAACATTTCATATCTGGCTCCTACTGTAAATAGTAGAACAAGGTACGTAGACGCTTGAATCAAAAGAAAGGACATTTAGATGTGAACAATTTGGCTTAAACGCAGTCCTTCATTTATTTTCCCTATTGTAAAGCTGTGTGGGTTCCAGGGTTAATTCACATTATAGATTGTGACAGCTTAAACTTAAACAGTGTAAATGCTTTGATATCTTTTTAAAAATTCTGGGATTCAAGCAGGGAGTCATGGCAATTATGGGTCTTGGATGACTGCTAATAACATTAGGTTGACTCCTGGCAAGTATCGTAATGTGTCCAAGTTTCCTTAAATAGACCAAGTACTCACTCATAGGTCAGGTTATATTCCAGCACATGTCCAACAGCTGGGGCATCAGCATAAGAGTGCTCACAGTTCAGACCAACATGGCCGTCTGTCATGGCAATCAACTGAAAGAAATTTTATAAAATGAGTGACCCTCTTGTTATTTCTGGAAGTACCATCAGGTCCACAGAACTATTTACGAGTATTAGTATCCTCTTGTTGTTTCTGGAAGTATCATCAGGTCCACAAACCTATTACTAGTAGTTCACTAGTACCTATTAGTGCTGTTGTATTTGGTTAGACATTGATATCAAAACATAATTATCATATCATAAAGAATGTAACAGTTTTCTTCAAGTGATTGTTACAAACTGCTAATTGAATAAGCAATTCAATAGCTTATTTATTCTATGGGTAATTAGTAACAACTCCAAGATCAATATCTCATACGGTTCTTCATTCAACAATAAACTCCACAGCATGCCTTCTTCCTTCCACTATCTCTATCTTTCTGCAACCCAATAAGCTCACCAACACCACATAGCAACAGCTACACAATTAATCTCCACACCCAATAAGCTCATTAACACCACATAGCAACAGCTACACAATTAATCTCCACACCAAATAAGCTCACCAACACCCCATAGCAATAGCTACACTATTAATCTCCATACCAACTACGCTCACTAACAAATCAAGTATCAGTATCAAACACAAGCCAAAACAAAAAACTCAGAACAAATCCTCAACACTGATAATGCTACAGACTAACCCCCTCCCCAGACCAAAATTAAGTTCATTTTACTTCTATTAATGTAATTTTAAAGCAGCTACACTAAACACGCCCACCCTAAAAAAAGGACACACACACATAGACACGGGACTATTCATTTTATAAGAGTAAAATGTCCCACCTCAAAAGATTTGTCAAACCAGAAAAGTCCAACATCCCCATGCAGCAGGTGGGCTGCCCTTGACGAGAGATCTGGATACTGAATGGTGTCCAACACAAGCTGTTGAGGACCAATTAGAGAGTGAACTTGATAAGCGGATTGCTACCATACTAACATACATTACATGACAGGGTTTAGTGCTTCTAAAACACTGAACATGAAACATTTGGTACTGTACTCGTAATTCTAACAAACTGTGATGTAGATAGTAGGCCTACTTTGAGGCTCAATCACGGCATTGATAACTCATTGCTGAAATGTTAAGGACGAACTGCATGAAAAGAGTAAGGCCAAATCACTTACATACATTATTGCAGACTCTACCACATCTAGACTTTCCTTGTTGACACCCAATGAGAAATACTGAGACCTTGTTCTGGCCCAAGTTGTCCTGTCAATTGATGTCAACACTGGGATGAGTCGTTCTGCCTCTGGGATTTCAGCTAGGAAAGCAGCAAAACAAAAACTTGAAGGATTTCAAATAATACTAAGCGGAACAAAATGCATAAACATTAGCTCTGTTAAATGTATTTACCGGTACTTTGTATTTTCTCCTAGCAAAGCCAGAGAGATCACAACATATTAATTAACACAAGTTGTCAGTAGTTACAAAAGTAATGACTTGAGATAGCATACAAGTTGCTGGATGAAACAGACATTTTAAGCTTACAATATTTAGTGTCGGCATCAGCCTGAATCCATTCCAATTGTCTCTCAAGGTCACAAGGACTGACCAACCGGCCGTAATAATCTGTTATGTCCAGTTTATACAATAATCCACGTCTATTGACCACGATATGCTAAAATCAATTATTTTGATATATTTATTTATATGTGAACTGAAAGTAAAGGGGGGGGGGGGCTAAACTAATTTAAAGAAAGTTAGATATAAATATAATGGGATTGCAGTTGAAGTTCTTCACTTAATTCATGACTGAAGGTTTCTGATAGTAACATTACATGACTGTTGTTAATGCTGCCATGCCACCTAAAATGTCATGGCATATCTTTGACACGCCCATCATAACGTCACCTGACTCTGAGTTCAGGATGTTATACGCTGGGTAACTTAAGTACATGCAAATCTACATTTCTTTATATTATTCTTTTCTTTCTGTCATAAGAGTCACATTTGTTTGTATAAAGTTATCAACTAACTTACTGAGAATAAAAGTTGTTTCTGGAAAAGTGGTGTGGGGGAGTGTTGTTGTTGATTTGGATTCATTGTACCGGTACAAAGAATTTAAAAGCCAAACTATACTCAAACTAAAACCACCAACAAGAGAACTGACCTGTGACTTGCTTGCTGGGTAATGGACCAACTTGTCAATTTCTTCACCAGGAACTCTGAAAGAAATAACACATTAGATGTTTATTTAGAGAGAAATTCTCACCTTGAAATTCTTTTGATGGCTTTAAAATATGGAGATATTAATGTTGGGACTTTTGAAGATCATGCGACATGTGTTTTTGTCAGCTTTTATGAAAGGATATTGGAACAGTCATGTAGAACTACACTATTAAAACTATAATGCTCTCATGTGGAATTAGATGAATGTAAATTTGAACATATCACAATAATATAGAAGTAAACTTTTTGGTAAACATGAACATGCAGAATTTTTTTTTTTGAAGGGAGGAAAAAAATTTAAAATATCACAATTGGGTTATAGTTTAAATTGTCAATGTGACTGTGACACCCTCTTCAATCTGCTTAAAATGTCTAAGTTTTACCTATTTATGACCACGTTCTTCAAATTTCTGTTATGGGTAAAAAAAAATTTGATACCATGAAGAATCCTTTTTGTAACTACTATGTTACTTGTAACTTTTCAAAGACAATAATGGTTGTTACATTGCCTCACCTGGTGGTAGAGAATATTCTTCTGTACTGCTCCATACAAACTGGGACTGTCTCCCTTATAACCAAGGGCTCCAACTCCTCTGTTACGATTGCCTCCCTTATTCTGAGAATTTGGTACAAGACACCAGCCGCTCTGCTCAAACAGAATTTAGAGACCAAGTTATAAGTTCAGACTGAAAGAAGTAAATTTATCTCCATAAGCATTAAGTATTTTCAGAGTATGCGCATCTCATAGATTTACACATCTAGTAGTGTTACACATCTCTTAGCGTTACACATCTCATAGTCATATTTCCATTTATAGAACAAACTTTAACTTTAACCTATAGTGTTTCTATTTACACAAATTGTTTGTGTCCCATTAATCTTTTTTATTCAAGAATTTGATCCCCCCCCAAAAAAATTTGTTGTGGGCAGTCTGCAGAGTAAATTTTTTTATCAAATAACTAATGCATAAAGAATTTACCTCGCACATTGCCGAGATGTTGGTGTCCAGTAGCTCTGGTCCATGATGTAATAGTTACTGTTAATAGGCAGCGGACTTCGTCCCATCAGATAAACATAGTTTTCCCTTTTAGAAATAATACTCAAGGGATTTACAAATAAACTGTCTTTTTTGGTAAAAATAAATCACTGACACTGATTCTATCAATATATCTGGTAATATAAGTTAATTTATCGTTGGATATATATTTGAATATAACTGTCATTATAGATCATATTATATTATGCCAATACATCCAAAATATATTAGTTTATAAAAATTCATTTTTGTGTGTATTAGCGTCATTTGTAAATGATATTTAATATATTTAAAAATATTAATTTTGTTTGTCTTTATTTTCTTAAGGGTACGGTTTTGATTAATGATTTAATGTTAAGATTTGAGTTAGTGTCCACTAAGCTATGCCCATTTACATCACTATATTTATAGCTAGGTTCGTCTTCTTGTCATGAGATCTTCACTAGTTCCTTTCCCCCTTTCTCTCTAAACCATGCCTTAATTTTTACATATAGTACTAAATGGGGTTTTGATGTTTTATTTTTACATCCTTAAAACCCCCCCNCCCCCACAAAGTACGACAATATTCAACACCCTTGAAATGTATATTTAGAAATGGTTAATCAGAGTTTCCTTGTTTAAAAAGAATTACCTCTTAGCTAAGCATTTTGTTTAACAAACTTACATCATTTAGTTTTTAGAAATAATTATATGCTATAATGCTATCATATAATAGTCTAGGCTTCCATTATCCCTTTCGTGCCCTTGAACTTTAAAAAAAATTTTTTTTTTAAATTCCTCAAATTCTATAGACCATTTTAAATTTCTTTAATGCCGGGTATTTAAGTTTTTTTTATACATATTGGTATCTTCTTTAAAAATTTAACCAAACTTTTGCCTTGCTTCTCTACTATATTATCAGAAACTCGTGAAACACAGAATCTTAATATCAAAAGAAGAATCTTTTAACCAATGTTCACTTCAGTAATAGCCTTGAGTTTTTTTTTTTTAGAAATATATTAATCTCATAAAAATGTACCCTTATTTTTCCATGAAATTTACATTGCACTAAGGGGAAACAAATATTTACTTTTATATTTTGAAAGAAAATCGTAACCTATCTTTGTTCACGACCAAAAACTGTAAATTTAAAAAATGGCTTTATTTTTCAAATGCACTCCTTTCTTCTGAAGTGTATCTTGCACTACCTTTTCAACTTAAAAGTGAAGTGTTTTATACATTATAAATTTGATAAAAGCAAACTTTTGAAAAAATAAATAAAACTTATAAAATGTTAAAGATGCAAAGCTAAATTTTGGTGTGGTGTATTAACAATTTAATGAACTCAAATGCAATTTATATTACTTTTCTAGTCTTGTTCGTAATTATGGAATGTTAATTGTTATAAATGAGCTGTTTAGCAATTTTAAATTTATGGACTTTTTAAGCAATAATTAGAAATGCACATATTTTTCTTGTAAAATATGTCCCATAAGATAAGCATGCATGCTCACTTTTTATCCCCACTGCAAGTTAAAGATTTATTTTTTTCACCCTCTATTGATTTATTGGGGACTTCTTAAAAACTTAACACATTGAGGGTATAAGCCAAAGGCTCCTTAATTATTCTGCCTGCCTTCCCTTGGTCATATAATGCAAGCACTGCCTGAGATCAGTTGCACTTGTATTTGTATCAACAAAACTTATTTTTTATCTTTAAAATTTATTATGACTATCTTATTATTTTCTTATCATCTCATTGTATCTAATGATAATTAGGTCAAGTTTGACATTTTTTAAAATTATAATAAATCCTTTTAAAATTTAAAAGGCATAGTACAGTACCATATATTGATAAAAAAACAAACATCAAAATTTTGTGAAAAAATTTTCACTATTTTAAATGAAAGTAAAGAACACTAGCCTCGAATAATTTTGAACGGTACATACCATCAATTTATATAGATGGTACCCCAAGTATACGTAGATTATGTGCAGAGTGATAGAAAATGAATGACACTTACCACCAATCTGTGACATAGTTATCCGCCCACCATGAACGTATTATTAAAGCTCTCTGTAGTTTTGGCCCGACTGTTTTCTGTTTAGGAATGAAATGAAATCCCCTGAACACTCATGATGGCCATCATTGTATTGGACCCTACAGATCTCTTTACCATATCAAATGCATAAAGTTAGAGATTATCTAAATAATTTGTATAGTAATTGAACAAAAATTTGTTGTACTATTTTTCTATTCACCATGTGAAATGTTTGAAAGAGACCAAACTTAAAAAACAGGGGCAAACATTACTGTCGACATGTTAATTAAAGTGAGCATAAAAAAAATTGTATTGAATTTTTGATACAAAATTGAACGCTTCGGTTAAGCAACAATAGGTACCATATGTAAATGTGAAATTTAACATGTGACTTTGTTGCAACTTTCTGCCTACCAGAAATTCTCTAGATTCACGTCTCAGCTCCTCAAGCCCATCAGGGTTATCTGTATACAGAGGTTCAAGGGATGCCACAAGTTTTTCTATTGTCTGATTCAGTGGCGGGACAGCCAGCCGAGGCAGGACAACTTGGTGACTGTATAGGGATGGCCTCCACCCACGGACAGACTTCACAAGGATAGCCCATAGCGTAGTGGACACTGACCGTTTCGTTGAAGCTTCATCTGCAAATAAAAATATATATATATATTTATCACAAAGTAAATTACCTGACAATAAGGAAGTACCAGTATTATATTATTAGTATAAAAAAAGTATAAAAAACTATTTCCTTGCATATATTTCCTTCTCCTCAGGATGTTTAGTGCTTGCTATCAAATGTGCCTTCGTTTATCATATTTTCTCATTATTTTCTATAAATGAGATTAAAATAAATGGCCGGGGCCTACATTGATTTCATACAAGATGGTTTCTACAATTTGATGAAGCTGGTTAGTTTAGTTGCTGCAAGAGTACGGGTTTCTTTTTAGTAGATGACTTACGTTATCAAATAAAATATGCTTAAAAGAAATTTATTTTGAGTGAATTTACCTAATTCTTTCTACTATGTTATTTCAGTCCAGGAGGAATATGTTAAAAAGAATGCCTTGGTTTGGTTGGGGGGGAGGGGGGAGCAAGAAGGGGCTGGAGACAATCAGAGTTATGCTGATTTGCCACATTAATTTCTCCTTCAACTCTTCTTAACTAGTGTATACTACATTAAATCAAATTTATAGTCAGCAGACTTATTTGTGTGTCAAACCCACATGATCATGCAATCATTGAATCATATATGAAGTTTTGGTACCATATTTCCAAATTCATAGTCTTAAAAGGGCCTACTTATTAAAAAAAATATACATACACATCCATGCCCTATATGCCAGAAGGCCTCGGAGGGCTAGGCGTCTAACAAGTGTCAGGGTTAGGAATAGGGCCAGTCCACTTATAACACATACAAGAGGGGCTCTCAGGGGCTCTAGAGAAAGAAACAAGAGAAAAGTGAAAGAAAATTATTTTTTAACCAGATGATATTAATTTATTTTCCTGTAACACTTGCAAAAATCAAAGTTGGCTAATTGGCTGCTAAATAAATTTTAAAAAAATATTTTTTTCTTCTATATTTCTATGAATGTTTATTCTTAATATTTTAAGCTATTTATATATTTAAAATTTATATAATTTAGATCATTAAAATTATACTGGTATATTATTTCATTACTTTTTTGTAACGCTTATACTAAGTTAACTGGTGGCAAAAAAAATAATTAAACGAAAATAAACAATTTCAGCTCGTGAAAGTCTAATCCCTTGAACGTATTTTAACAATAGTAACCAGTGACAGACTTACCATTAACAAATAGAATGGTTGCTTCAAGGGTCTCCAGTTTTAGTTTGATTGGCTGTATTATTGGCACATGACTGAATCTGGCTGCAGTGATTCCCCCAACCACCAAACTTAGATTGCAGACAGACCCCGGCCAAATAAACCCGTTATGTCGATTCCTTAAAAAGCAAAAATATTTTTTAAAATTAAATAAAATACTCAATTATTGCATGTAGGTATGAATTAATAAAAGATAGAAAACATGGAAAAGTTTAAATGAGGTATAAGACTTTCATTAGATGAGTTAACGTGATGCATTTTCAAACTTACTGGATTATTCTAAAAGCCCTTCTACATCCCCATGCTCTGTGTTGTAACACATGTCTGGGTGAGAACTTAGTGACTTCCTCTTCTGCCATTTGTGTAGAAATGTTGACCTAGAGTACCATTTAAATGGACTGTGGAAGACAAGAAACACTAAAATAAGGAAACAAAAACAACCCAAACTGATGGCATAATATAATTAAACAGTTTTTAATTCTCCTTCAGGGTCTTTAAGTGAAACGAACCTGAATATTAGTTGTAAACAAGTTGCTTCCCTGCAATAAAATATTTTAAATTCTTACCTATGATATTAAGGGGAAGACAGCAATCAGGTTAGATGAAAAGAAGTTAGGGAAAAAACCTAAGATAAGGACCCCAAAAAAGAATTTAAATGTTGGCAAGAAGCCTTCATCAGCAAAAATTAAAAACAAAAAGTAAAAAATACAAATATATTCCACTTGCTATTCTCTGGGATACAACATTGCTGCTAAGTTTTTATTTTTCTATTTTTACCATTAATTTTTGTTTGTACTGTTTCTGAAGAAGGCTTTTTTCACTTTTTTTCTCTACCGGTACCTTCTTCTTACTTAGAAATATTTCTTTAAAAATGTGTTATTTTTTAAAACAAAGCCTATACATATTTTGAAATTAATACATTTTGAGTGTATGACATACTTTGATTCAAATGTGCTGTCAGGTGTACAACAATGTGGTGTCAGGTGTACAACAATTACATTTTAGCTCTTTAAGCTAACCGGAATATAGAGGTATAATGGATAAAAATAGATACATCTTATGAAGTACAATAAAATATTTGAATTAAATGTTTTAAACCTAGAAAAGAGTATACCGATACATTGAATAGGGGGTTTGGAAAAAAAAAGTGTATGTGTGTGTGAATTTAGCTAAGATTTAATATAAGTTTAGAACTGTACAAAACTCTGCTGTTACCCGGTACACTGTCTTAAGTCGTGGTTCCCAATAGGTGGCCACTCCAGACAATTCCTAAACACTAGGCCTATTTACTTGTAAGACATATGGTAAGTCTAAAACAGGCTAGGAGGCTCCCCTATAGAAATTATTTATTTATAAGTCATATCAAGGGCTCTGACTCTGAGAGTAATAAAGGTTGAGAACTACTTGCCTAACTAATAACATCCCATTGGAGAAGGCGTCGGTGGGTTGTCAAGCTCATAATACCCCTTCCCCCCCAACACACCCCCACACGGGCCGACACCGGGTCTCCCCGCCGCGAGACCGTGCCGATCAGGACCCTCCCCCCTGGCCTTGAGGACGTCCGGTGGACTGAAAACGCTGAAAAGGTGTTGCGTTACCTTCCCCCACTGTCCAGGGAGCTGTCTGGTCAGGATGAAAGCTGGGACGAAACAGTCGCCTTGGAGCGGCTTTCTCAGGGCCGTGTAGCTAAAATCATCAGCAAGGGTTTTAACCGCCAACCAGGCCTCATGTCAATTATCGGCAACAAGTAATCATGTTCTTGCGTTACTTCTGTAGCGTTGGAAGTCATGCAAGTGGCAGGGGTTTTTTGCTTCGGGGGAGCCTCCCTACTAGTAAGGCACGCCACCACGAAGAGGCAAACCCCTTGTGACACCTCCGAGTTGCCTCTGTGGTGTGGGACTCTGACTTACAGGCGTTCAGTTGTTGTCAACCCTGACTTGTCTAACTAAAAGGTTTCAGTAGCATCTCTCCCTACTAGTACTAGCCTATACTATAGTTTTAGGGGGCGGGGTATTATGGATTCTTAACTTAACCAGTACCAGGGCCAGGGTAAAGACCAGGAATATGTTTAAAATTTAAATAATTCATTATTTGTCTTAGGTCTATGTCTCATTTATTATTGACTATAATATTGACAGTGGACGTGGATTTTAAATTACACTTTACTTTATATTAATTTATAATACTACAAAAATTATATTGTTTTGTTAAAGTTACCATCTATCTAGGAAAATCGCTAATCGGAAAAATATTATTTCTAAGTAAGAATGAGTCTTCTTTGCATTAATGAATTAATGGGTGGTTAAACAAAGACTAAGAGGATAAAATGAAAATGAGCTCTTATTATTTATTGATATACTTGTTTATGAATTTAAGCTAAGATAAAGTGTGTTGCTTTGGTTTATAAAGCCAACCCACATTTATAGAGTTCAAAGGTTAGCAGTGGCCCTGATAACACTTTTTGACCTAGCTCTATACTCTATGCCCTCATTATGAGTATGAGAGGTTACCGGTCCGGCAATGATGGAATAGCGAAAACTGCACTAATTTGCTAATTATTAATGACACACACACAAATTTTGTTTGTCTGATTATATTGTTAAATGGATACATTTCCATAAACTAATACCAATAAACAGATATATACAAACGAATTGTTATTGTTTGAGATCACTTACCGGGTGTAAATTTTGTCAAGTCAAAGTTAAAAATAAAAATCACATGACCCGACTGCCGACTGTTTGCTAGAATTGAGATTAGCTTTCCTTGCTCCAAAACACAATAATGTACAATTTAATCGGTTAGGAGAGAATATTTTATACTATCCCTTATCTCGGAAATGCATGTTTGTTTGACAAGCGATATCGTGGATGTAATCATTGGATGATTATATCAGACTTCGCCTGTCACTAAATTCAATTGTTAGAAAACATAGCGGCACTTTTTAGATGGAACTGAAACGAACAGTTTTGATTATTGTGACGTCACATGATGGTGATACATTGAATAAATACACATAAACATTTGATATTTCTTTATTGAAAACGGGGTAGATCTAATCTAGATCTAGGCCTATGTTGATTTAAAAAAAAAAAATGAAACAACAATTATACTATCAGAGAAGAGCTAACAAAAACAACACAACAGTAAAAATGGTGTACCTATGATTTCCTAACCAAAATAAATTTTAAAAATAATACTTCTTAGGGTTGCTAGGAAAATTTTTAATTGGTAAATTCGTGAATAAAAAACACTTTGAATAGATGAAATTTTCTATTTGTAAATTAATTAAAAATTTCGTAGTAATTTAATTTAAAATTATAAATTTATTGTCACATTTGTGGGGTGCGAAATAATAATTACCGCAAAAGCATACTCAAACTAAAACAAGTAAAAATTAAAGTGTTTAAAAATGAAAAAAAAAAATAAATAATTCTGTTTGTATTTAGGTAGCTTATCATAATTGTAAGGGTTGAAATCGGGGCATATTTGAGTATTAAACAGTGACGTACCCGGGGGTCGAATGGGGTCAGCCACCACGTGCGGCATAAATCATATATATTAGTGGCTTACTGAAAACATTATATAAGAGTTTGTGGGGGTGGGGGGGGAGGGGTCGATATTTCTGGATTGTCCCCTTGGCGGCATTTTCACTTTTGTCAAGGAACGGGCAATGGGGTATCATGCAAAGTCTGAAAAGCCACATCTTGTGTGTTAAGGTAATTTGAATAGAGAACGACAAACTATGTACATTTGATAACAACCAAGTTCTGATATTAACGTGTAAGATACATACTATAACTAATAATATATTAGACCCCCAAGAATCTATATTTTCAGTTCATTTATGCTGCACTGAATCACACAACATGGGAAATGCATTTGTGTATAAGAAATGTTAAGGCATCGCTCAGGAGCGTAACTGGGATTTTTGACACCCTTGGCTAATTGATTTTTGGCGCCCTTTTGTTAAAATAAAAATTAAACAATTAGAGATTTAGCGGCGCCCTTTTGAACTGGCGCAGGCCGGCGCCCTGTGGCAACTGCCCCAATGCCTATCCGTTGTTACGCCACTGGCATCGCCTACTCTCGTAATTTTATGTATGTCACTTAAGTCACTAGTACGGAAATCATTTTTTGGAAGGGGGTGGGGGTGGGTAACGGCTTGAGTGGTCCGCCCTTGAAGTCACATTTTTCTTATTATAATGAATTTTTCGGCCAACTGCAGAATTTTTATGAAGGGTGGGAAAAGTATGTGTGGGGGAGGGGGGAGGGAGGGAGGGGAGGGAGGATCTGTTATTGCCCCAGGGGCCACTATCCCTAAAACTAAATCACTGACTCAAGTTGAGAAGCCTTCAAAAACTCAGTGTTTAAAAAGCTCTGATACTTCATTAATTTTTAAAAAAAAAATGTCTTAGACGGAATTCAGGCCTTAATGAATTGTTCAACGCCTGCTACGTAGTATTTTTGTGACCCCTACGTCAAACTCCGGGTATAAGATACTCTTGAAATTCCACGGTAGTGCAGATAGTGTTCTGGTAAAACACGTGCATTTCATTCTGTGGCTCTTAGCTTCACGTCAATAAATGCAATCCTTTAAAAGGAGAGAGAGAGAGAGAAACCATATAGCATGCATTTATTACGGTACATCCAGTAAGTCAGTCGGAGAAAAAGAATGAGACAGAGAGAGAGAGACAGAGAGAGAGAGAGAGAGAGGGAGAGAGAGAGAGAGAGAGAGAGAGAGAGAGAGAGAGAGAGAGAGAGAGAGACTGACTGCATTTAATAGATCAAATACAGTTTTCCAATCCTTATAAATAAAAACAATACAATAAAAGGAGAGAGAGAGAGAGAAAACATATATCTTTAATTTATAAAAGTATATACAGTAAGTGAGTGAGAGAAAAAGAATAAGAGAGAGAGAGAGAGACAGAGAGAGAGAGAGAGAGAGAGAGAGAGAGAGAGAGAGAGAGAGAGAGAGAGAGAGACAGAGAGAGAGAGAGACTGACTGCATTTAATAGATCCAATACAGTTTTCCAATCCTTATTGAATAATCGCATTTCAGGCCATTTTTACCTTTCAAGTTCTGATGCAAATAATGTATGAAGCCATCATTATTGCCAAACTTCTAAACTTCTAGTGCTTCTTGCTAATCTGGACGACATATTCACACGTAAAAATTAAAGAGTGCATGTTAATAGTTTTACATATATTTTTTTTATGACAACTTATTTTAGCATGAATGACAAATAAGTGTCAGCACGTTATCACGTTCGGAATGGCTGATTTAGTGGGCGGTTAAACGGTTTGAGAAGCCCCGGGTACAGTTGATAACAGAATAAGGACGAGCGCCCCGCTGTAACGTGTTACACTTTTTCAACGGGGCTGTTTTCATGGCCTGGTTACCGAGAGGCCATCCTTAAATGATGTCACCATCTAGATCAACGGTTCTCAACCTGTTGGTCATGACCCCTTAAGTGTGTGTGTGGGGGGGGGGGTCGAACGACCCTTACTCAGGGGTTGCCTAAGATCATAAAAAAACAACAAAAAAAAACCAACATATTTATGATTATGAAGTAGCAACGAAATTAATTTCCTGGTTGCGGGTCACCACAACACGAGGAACTGTATTAAAGGGTCGTGGCATTAGGAACGTTGAGAACCAATGATCTAGATTTTTTTTTTAAAGTGGGGTGGGGGTTGGAGGGAAAGAAAGAATTTGTGACGATGTGTTAATAAAAATTTTTTAAATTTGTGACGAGTTATTGCCTATGGGGTACAAAGAAAGTTGACCAAAATAGGTTGACGTCATTTATAGATGCCCCTCTTTTACAGCATTGACCCAGTTTGATAACTTGATCATTACGTCACACTTTGACCTTGGATGCTAACAGGATCGATTCAGATAGTGGAAGATACAAGAAATCAATAGTTATCGATCTAGTTTCATAGGATCAACAAAAAAAAAAAAAGTTTGAAAAATGTGATGCCTAAAACATGGCTGAATAAATGAAAGTCTCATCTTCAAGCAATGGCGTAGACGACAGAGGCTCCGGTAAAGCTGTTAGGTCCGTTAGCTAAGGTGGTGCCTGTGATGACAGAGATGGTTAAGATTCTAATCCATAAGTTGCCAACTGTCTCCTGTCACGCTTAATTAAATGGCTTGCTAGATAGCCGATCGGTCTAAACTGAGTCAATCCCAAGCTAGTGGACTGGAGTTCAATCTTTAGGAATGGAGTTCAATCCTTAGGAATGGAGTTCAATGCCAAGGACTGGATTTAAATCCCAATTACTGAAGTTCAATCCCCAGGACTGGACTTAAATTCCCTGAAAATAACTAGACTATCAAAGACATCACCAGCATCCCGGGTTAGTTGGGGATCGTTAACCTTCGATGGCAACTCATCTAAGAGAATGCAAACTCTGAAATGAAATCCGGAGATGGAGCCCCATAGGCTGTATGACATTGGCTCACTGAAGCTTCCGGCCATTCCTGAGGCGTGTGAACACATAAAGAGCACGCTGAATCACACACGCCTCACACTGCTGGTCATCTTCTCATGGTCGTCTTGACCAAGTCTTGCCATTGGATCAAGTAAGGCAAGGACGAGAGAATGCGGCTGATGAATTGAGCAACTCTCCCTCACTGAAAACAAAATACAGCTCAAGTCAGGGCTACTAACCAAGTCAGAAATTGCTTTGGTCATCTTCGCACGCGAAGGACGAAGAAAACAACAACACATGACTCACTCTGCATTCTTTTGTTTTTTTAATTCATAACTTGTTATTAAGCTCGTAACAAAATGGCGGTGGCAATGCGTGAACTTCTCACCTACAACAGTTACTTGACAAACCGTGCATTCAAGTAACGCACTCTATTAACAATCACAATTATTGCTAACCTCCATCCCTCATGCACACCGCCGTACAATTTTTGTACGCCCCTGAACTATATTAATACTCTAATGTCCAACCAACTTTTTTTGCCGCAGATCTATTACATCATATTAATAAAGATTAATTCCGTAAAGCAAAAGGAAATATTACGCACCAAACGCTCTTGCACAATTTTAAGAATCTCATTTAGCGCATTTATCGGACATTTTTTTTTTCGTGTGCTATTGAACGCACCATTACACCGTACATTTTTGTATACGTAGAGAATTATAGCGATTTACAGTGACTACTAACTACCCCTATAATAAGAGGACGATAAGACTACAAAACCTTAGTAGCCGGGGCAAGGGGTTATGTTGCCCATTCGTACCTACGCCCCTGATCTCATGATAATGACTCTACCAAACTTTAGTAGCCAGGCCAAGCAACTCTTCATTATTCCCCATGTCATGTGTTATAAGCTCCCAAATATTGACTGTTTCCTGAGGTTTGTTAATGGCCAAGTTTCCCATTATCAAACTGTTGTTGGGACAACGTGTAATAACTTGTATGCGATTATCATCTGTAGGGTTTAACTCCATTTGTCCTGGCACATCATGCAGCCATGTTGTCAACTTTAAGAAGGAAATAGCAAAACGAATAAAACAAAAAATCCATAACATTTTTTAATTTTTCACTTTAATTTTCATATTTTCTATCAATGAAAGCATCGCAGCAAATCAGTGTCAACAAGCTCAAGGGTTCTCAATCTTTAAAAAAACAAAAAAATATTGTACATTTAGATCTATTAAATGTCAACTTAATTACAATGTGCATATTTTGAGAGGGGGCGGGGAGAAGAGGGCGCACAATTATTTCTTGTACTTTTTATATGGAAATACATAAGAATAACTAGTTGTGCATGAAGAATTAAAAGGCAGTCATTGACAGTAAAATCTTAGAGGAATGATAAACTGATCATAAAGGGAGATTATTCGAAAATTACACCATTATTTATCTTCAGGCATGCGGCATCAACCTTAATTTTTTATTTTTTTTTAAATCTGGCCAATGTACATCAACCAGTGGTAGTGTCTGAGCCGGTTCAATCCGGTTATGGATAACTGGTGGTTTAATTTTCAATATTCTACAGAACCGGTTGTTAAAAATATAAAAATAAATTGGCATTTTTTTTTTTCTATAGCAGACAAGTTCTGAACCGTTTGTTGCCTGATGGGCAGCACACCTCTGAAATCAAACTCAAGAAATTTACGACGACGATCCTACTCATCTTATTGTAAATACAATTAATAGACGGAAAGTACAACAACAAACAGACAAACAAAATAACAAGGCAATTCCATTCAGGGGTGTCTGTCTATCCCCACGTCCTGAGTGGTAGAAGCCAAACCAATGTCACCCACCCCCAATCAGGCTACTGATAGTGCACAGTGAATTAAAAAAAAACAACTAAACTGTTTTAGAAAACAAATTTAATTATCTCATTTGGAAAAAAGTGGGTAAAATAATATGTATATATATATATATATAATTGTAGGACTATATACACCAACAAACAGTAAAGCTAATTCCTACCTAGACACCCCTTTATACTTTTGACTTATTTAAGCTCTTCAACTCCAAATCCCCACTAACGTCAGGGTTAACCGCTGGTCTCCATAAAGGTGAAGGGCGTAATGACTGGCGAAGTCTCTAAAATATAAAATGTCAGAATTATTTGTTTTTGTTTTTGTACAAATGTCGTTTTCAAATAGAAATGTCAGTTAATATAAATAAACTTGGCACTCTCTTCTTCTATCCATAGACTTGGCAGATCTATTCTGCGTATTGAATTGTCAGATCTATTCTACAAATACATCTTGATCGATCTAGTCTACATTGGCTTTTTAAATAAAGGACTGTTGTAAGTTTGAAATTTCTATAAACATTTCGGAACGCAGTACACGACACATTTAAAATTATTTTTTTTTTCTCCTTAACGGTTTACCTGTTTCAAACTGCCCTTTATCTTAAGTAAAGTCCAAACCAGTTTGACGGGTATGGCCAGTACTGGTAGTATAGCGATGACCATCCCTATCCCATCTGCCCATGGGGGATACCCTCTGTACACCGATCCAATAGTTTTAAAATTGACCAAACCCGAAGTCCACAGCACCTGGCAATAGACAGTTGGTTCAAAAGCGGTAAACTATGACAATGTTATTTATTTAAAAATAAATAAATAAATAAATAAATAAAAATAGAAAAAAATAGAAAAACCTCCACTTTTTTTTTTTAACGATAGAATTTTAAAATAATAAGTTTATATTCTTAGAATAAATTATTTATTAACACAAAAAATTAACACAAAAAATAATTTATTCTAAGAATATAAACTTATTATTTTTTGTGTAACAAAAAAAAAAAGGATTAAAAACAAAATAACGGGAAAATCCTCAAAAGCCCAAACAAATTAACTGCAATCCAGTATCTGAGAGGAAAGCAAGTGGAGTTAAAAGAACATTACTAGGTAATAGAGTTAACACAGGCAATGTAATACTTTCTGCACTTTTGTTATTCTTTTTTATTTTTCATAAAGGATGGGGTAAATCGCGACGAGTTCGTTGCCTGTTTTGATGCAACTCTTTAGCGTCTGTCTCTATTCGGGTCAGCAACTCATTTATATCATCAATCAGTTGACAGGACGGCTGTAACTTGCATCATCCGTGGTTGACCCACCTCATTCTACCCGCCACAGTTCAACCCACCACAATTCGACCCACCACAGTTCGACCTCCCCACAGAACGACCAACCACAGTTCGGACCACCACAATTCGACCCACCACAGTTCGACCTCCCCACAGAACGACCAACCACAGTTCGGACCACCACAATTCGACACACCACAGTTCGACCTCCCCACAGAACACCCAACCACAGTTCAACCCACCACAATTCGACCCACCACAGTCCAACCCACCACAATTCAACCCACCACAACGACCTCCCCACAGAACGACCAACCACAGTTCGGACCACCACAATTCGACACACCACAGTTCGACCTCCCCACAGAACGACCAACCACAGTTCAACCCACCACAATTCGACCCACCACAGTTCAACCCACCACAATTCGACCCACCACAATTTGATCCACCACAATTCGACCCACCACAGTTCGACCTCCCCACAGAACGACCAACCACAGTTCAACCCACCACAATGCGACCCACCACAATTCGACCCACCACAATTCGACCCACCACACTGCGATCCGCCACATTTCGACCCACTACAGCTGCATATCATGGCCGAATGACGTGCCATTTAATCCGCTGTGTAAAATAAAACAGAGCAACAACAACATCAACAACAACAACAGCAACATCAACAACAAAACAAAAAAAAAAAATCCAAAAAACTGTCGTTAAATTACCAAGACGAAGATTGGAGTGAAGTATCTCCATGCATACTTCCACACGGGGTTTGGCCTGAATCCTATCATGGCGTTGATGTCGTCGTACAAGCTGTCTGTGCCTGTTCAAATGGTTTGGTAAAAATAAAGGATTAGAAAACAGGTAGTGACATTAATTTTTCATGAACAGATACTCTAAGCTTACATATGATAACAGGTGGAACGCAGGCCCAAACTTAATAATGGTGATTGCGCAAAGAAGAAAGACAAGTCAAGCTAACAATGCAAGCCAATCACCCCCCTCCACCCCCCATTTTTTTTCTCCCTTTGCACTTAATTGCACAATTTATTTGTAGGAAAGATTCGTTCATTTTCGTATATGTTGTTGTTTATTTGAGACAATGTCTTAGTGTGCATAGCATAATCGACATAGAGGATAATCGGCACTGATTACTCGAAACTTTTTGTGTTTAGGGCAGTCTAAGTGTTTGCCTTTCAATGTGAGTCTGGGTATTTGCAGTTTTCAGTCCGTGTCCTGGGTATTTAACATTTTCAGTCTGTGGTTTTGAAATTGTTTGCCTGGGAATTTGACATTGTCAATCTGGCAAATTGACAGCATCAGTCTTCGTATTGGGAATGGTAAGTGTAAGTATTTTCCAATATCAGTCTGGGTAGTTCATACTGCCAGTCTGTGTTTTTGAAATTGTCTTTCTGGAAATTCGACATTGTCAATCTGAGTATTTTTGATGAGACATCCACAAAGTTAATCCATCTGATTATGTTGACATGGATGAACGTTTTCATGAAGGCTTGGTTTATTTCCCCAAAAAGTGTTCATGTTAAACAGTTAACAAATGGATTTCCAAAACATGCTTTAAAAAAAATCAGACGTCTCAGTCAGCTGTCTGAATGACATCGTTTACACATCACGTGACTGGCATAACACACGCCCAACCGAACATCACGTGACTGACTTACCATACATCCAATCTCACATCACGTGACTGACTTACAACACACCCAACAGCACATCACGTGACTGAATTACAACACACCCAATCTCATATCACGTGACTGACTTACAATGCACCCAATTGTACATCACGTGACTGAATTACCATACACCCAATCTTACATCACGTGACTGACTTACCATACACCCTGCCACACGTGACTGATTTACGATGCACCTTACCGCACATCACAAGACTTACCATACACCCAGGCCAGAACCATAACCTCCACAAATGCAATCAGCATGACCGAGACACTGGCGATGTACCAGTCCATTAAATTCAGAATGTAGAAACCTCCCTGAAGTTCGGACAATGTATGCGTTTGAAAAATGTTGTTTAGTTCAATTCATAACTTTATTATTAAAATTTGTTTTCCTTAAATTGAGCTACCGTATTTCTTCATTTGCATTATTCCGATTTCTGATTCTTTTAGTTTCACAGCTACCATACTTGTTTTATTTGCATTATTCCGATTACTGATTCTGTTTTTTAAAGCTACCGTACTTATGTCAGTAATATAACAGGCTCAACTGAATACAATACCTGCGAGGCTAATGGGATACCGAGCAGAAAACTTATCAGGCACACACCGAATGTCAACATTGTTCTTCTCGCCATCAGAACCGATGGGAAACAATCAGAGAGGGCAGTTGTGATGGCCTGAATGTGCATAAACTGGAATGGACAGAAAGGGGACAGTGTGATACCTCGGGAATGCATAAACTAGAATATAGGCATAGGGCAGTTGGGATGCCACGGACCTGCACAAAAGGGAATGGACATTTTGTCTTAAAATACACCGCGGTCGAAGAGGCTATAAGCAAATAATTGAATGGAGCAAATATTTATTCCACACCCGAATATTCCGCACAGACTTATTCCTAATTCAAATACGGCCCTTACAGAAAACTCTCCACATGGAATATTCCGTACAAAAATTCACCAAGGATGAATCCGAAAACGAATTCCCCCCACTCCCCACACCATTTGTGTGTGTTTGTGTGTGTGTGTGTGTTAGCTACAAGTGCATCAGGGTTGTAAAACTAAAAGAAAAGTATATAATTTGTTGTCCAATGAAATACACATGTTATATTTCAGTATGGAAATCGCGGTCGGTCTATTGAATTTGAACACTAAGTTTCATGTCAATGTGTTGAGTGGATCCATTATGTTAACTAGCTCATTGAGCTTGATCTCAGGGGCGGAAAGTTCATGACGTGCAGCGTCGCGGCCCGACTGGAATACAGACTACTGGGGGATGTAGTTGATGGCCAGTTAGAGTTTAGCGGGGGACTCGTTGGGGAAGGCTTCATGAGCTTCGGCTCGATAGTCTACTGTTTTTCTTAAGTATATTAGATCAGATTAGCTCGCGAGTCACATCTGAATGCGCCTCAGGGTCTCGGTTAAGTCGATATTTTACCACCACAATCCCTTTCAGAGGTCGTAGAGATTAGTTTGCCACAGGCTGGGAACGGGACAATTTTTGTTATCAACAAAACTACGACTCTCCCATCCCCAATAAATCAAGAATCGTGTTGAGTTCAAGAATGACAGACCTTTCCCTGAAACTCTTCATGACGTCTGAGGTGTGCTTCGCATCACGACGGAAAGCATGCGTAACCGTCAAGTTCGATGGTGATGCCTTAGGTATTCATTATGTATTTTAAAACTGACAAGCACCAAAAAATTAAGTTGTTCGTATAAATCCGTTATATGCATCTGCAATTATTTGACGTTATATCAATATTCTATACGTGCAAACCACTTTTACACCGCAGATTTATTTCACCAACTATTTCAGAAAAACAAAATAAAATATTTAACAAAACATTTTTTTTTTAGCGCAGTTACCGGAAATTAATTTCAAGAAATCAGTGGCATCATATTTCCTTCATCTTCCTTTTGAAAAACAGGGGAAAAAAAGATTTTCGGAGGATGGGGGTGGGGCTTAAAATTTTCTAAAATATGTTGTCATCGGCAACGAGTGTGCGTGTCCAGTTTCAGCTCGATAGGCTGACGGGAAATATGTCAATGAGCCGTCTGAAATTTTGCCTTAAACACCCAAACAAAAGTTAATAGAAAGGATTTTTAAAAAAAAATGATTTAACATAGAGTTAGAAGGACGGGGGAGCGTTGTTAACATTTTCTTAAGGACAATGGAAATATCTTCATTTGATACTCTAGGCACGGAACACGCTATTTTATCAATAACAATTCTTTCGCTTCCCTCGTGGGCACTACTTCCCAGCTATAGGTGCTATATTTTATTCGTTTTTTTTCTTTCTGTTGTTTTTTCGCTGATGAAGGCTTCCTGCCGACACGTTCGTTGTTTTGTTGCGTTCCATTTCCCCCCCCCCCCCCCCCCCCTTCTCCCTTTTTTTTTTCCTATTATAATAATACGCGTACATGCAGTTGTCAATTACCTGGCTGTCGAGACCCACACAAAATAGCATCAGGAAGAACAGAACTGACCACAGCTGAGGGAGGGGAAGCGTGGATAGGGCTGTAGGGTACGCGATGAACACCAGGCCAGGTCCTAGAAGTAAGAATGTTCCAGTTCAATTTTTAATGTTAAAATATGATGGTCACTAAATGTCAGGAGGAAATTCAAGCTTCGGCGTGTCATTAAACTACTGCTGCGATGAATGATGACCAATGGAATGAACTAACTAACGCACATATTCTGGTGGGGGTTTGGGCCAACGCTCTTTAAGCCCCGGCTAGAACATTGGCCGTCAGCCCCCTTCTGATGGGCTGGGCCGTATAAAATCGTCGTAATGCAGGACTCTCCCACCGCCCTGGCCTGCCACGCAACGTCCAGCGCTGGGCATTCGGTCAACAGGTGCGCTAGAGTTTCCGGGACCAGGCTGCAATGCCGGCAGGTCGGGTCCCTCTTGTTGTCTAGCCTATGAAAGTATGCTTTAGTAGGCAGTGTTTTGCTCTCATTTGGCTCATTAGAACTCTGGTGTCGGCAACCCTACTTCCACCAAGGGTCCTGTTTGCTAGGACGCGGGATGTTAGCGACGACACTTTTGACTTTCGTGGTGTCTGAAAGGAATGAACTATAATCGACAACTGCGTTCTAATCGACCAAAACAAAGAATTACCTTCATCAACTACGTTGTCTATTGATTTGTTTGAAATGTGCGCCATGTAACCCAGGAAAGCAAAGATGACCATCCCTGCGTACACACTGGTCAGACAGTCCAGTAGAGGCAAGATAAGAGCGTCCCTGGGAATAGCAATGCTTAAATAGCTTGAATTAAATTTCATTAAATTGCTCATTACGACATTAAATTATTCATTTCGACATTACATTGTTCATTATGACATTACATTGTCCATTACGACATATTATTTTTAATTACGACAAAGCATTTTTCATTACGACATTACATATTTAATTACGACATAACATTGATAATTGCGACATAACATTGTTAATTACGACATAACATTGTTAATTACGACATTCCAGTGTTCATTACTATGACATAATTTATCATTAAAAATATTAATTTTCTGACAGAAAGTCTGTTGGTAAAATCTCACCAAAAAAACAAAAACAAAAACTCTTCAAGAAAATATCACCGAGAAAATCTCATCAAGAACTGAAACTCTTGAGGCAAGTTAATTGTTCTAGTTTTCTTTGTTTCTTTGAAGAAAAAAAAAATCTGTCTTGCTTGAACACAATATTCACACAAGACAAAGACTTAGTCTACCTATAACAGTTGTTATTGAACTTGTTGTAACTGGCCAGTGTAGAGATGAGACCGAAACCCATTCCAATGGAGAAGAAAACTTGCGTGGCAGCACTTCTCCAAACCTGGACGAACATGAACAAATATATATATATATATATATATATATATATATATATATATATATAATAAAAAATAGGAGGTTATTTTTTAAAATATTTAAGTGTAGAGATGAGACCGAAACCCATACCAATGGAGAAGAAAACTTGCGTGGCAGCACTTCTCCAAACATGGACGAACATAAAAAAATATATATATATATATATATATATATATATATATATATATATATATAATGGAAAATGGGAGGTTATTTGCTAAAATATTTCAACTCAAGATTTTACACATTTAGTAAAGCGAAAATCCGTCTTGTTTTGAATGCTTATAACCTACCTTCAGATGTGGATGAAATATTAGCTGTAAAGTATTTAACAATTTTTTTTTCCGAAAACGAAACCAATGCCCGTTCCCACGCACGACCACGCACGCACTCACTCACGAAAAAACACACACAGTAAATGGCAAATATGAAAACATTACAGACGTTGATTGACCACAACACCTCCCCCCTCCCCTTTTTAGCCCTTCCAATTCATACACTCTTGACTTTCAACGTCTTTAACTTCACGTCGCCTGTCAATGGCAATGCACCAGCGGTTCCCCTTCTGTACCTTTCTGTTTCGAGTGTTGTCACGAGTAGCGCATGCAGTTAGCGAGACTCGATACTGAAACGGTTGCCCCACACTGTTAGTAAGACTCATTGTTAACCGTAGACGTTTTAACGATGGTGGTTCCCATTTGAAAACCTTCATTGGACTTGTTAGTATATTAAACTAAATCGCCTTTTAATCTAAAATAATTGATTTTTGTAGATTCTACCTTGCTTATTAGCATGTGTTCCGGGAAGTAACGAGACAAACCGTCCTAGATTGAAGCATGAATATGACGCCCCCATATAGCAAAAAGTGCAGCCCGAAATGATTTTTGGCGCCCCTTGCCTTTAAGTACACGGTATTTTATTGTTTAATCCATTATAAAGGTCCTATACATATCTAAAGTGGATTTTGGCGCCTGCCTGATATAATCACTCGAGGCGAGTGTCCCCATTTACGCCCCTTCGCACGGCCCTGCGTGGATTTATAGGTTTTTCTCGTTGCCAGAAACAGTTTAAGATCGACAGCCTCATTGACTTGCCTCAAACTCCATCAGCTTGCTCCAGGCTGGGACCATGTAGTAATACAACCCATCGCCAGACCCAGGCAGCAGGCAGCCCCTTATCAAAAGACACGTCAGTATGACATATGGCGCCGACGCTGCTACATAGACCACCTAAAGACACGGACATATAATTTAAGACACTAAGAAATTGTGTGAGTAAACAGGAAGGACCCAACATAAATATGAGACGTTTCTGCAAAATGCCTTCACCAGCTGAAGACAAAAACAGAAATAGCATGGATTGAAATTAAAATTTGCTTAATAAAAAAGTTGCAACTACCTAAATAAAACTTTATGAAGGGGTGCCAGCCCAAACCCTGCGCCCTCGAACAATCGGCTTCATGGCTCTCTTCTTTATCAGGTGGGACGAGGTGGCACCCTCAGACATAACACCCCATACTCCCCTCCCCAAGACACTCAAACAAACATGGGGACGGGTGTCTGTGACGTTCTCTGCATCATGACAGCTTGAGGTTTTGAGGGGTGTGAGAGTATTTGATAAGGACCTAATGCCCCACTCTCCACCACCCATAGTGGCAGGCTGAGGTTTTGAGGGGTGTGAGAGTATGTGATAAGGACCTAATGCCCCACTCTCCACCACCCATAGTGGCAGCCTGAGGTTTTGAGGGGTGTGAGAGTATTTGATAAGGACCTAATGCCCCACTCTCCACCACCCATAGTGGCAGGCTGAGGTTTTGAGGGGTGTGAGAGTATGTGATAAGGACCTAATGCCCCACTCTCCACCACCCATAGTGGCAGCCTGAGGTTTTGAGGGGTGTGAGAGTATTTGATAAGGACCTAATGCCCCACTCTCCACCACCCATAGTGGCAGCCTGAGGTTTTGAGGGGTGTGAGAGTATTTGATAAGGACCTAATGCCCCACTCTCCACCACCCATAGTGGCAGCCTGAGGTTTTGAGGGGTGTGAGAGTATTTGATAAGGACCTAATGCCCCACTCTCCACCACCCATAGTGGCAGCCTGAGGTTTTGAGGGGTGTGAGAGTATTTGATAAGGACCTAATGCCCCACTCTCCACCACCCATAGTGGCAGCCTGAGGTTTTGAGGGGTGTGAGAGTATTTGATAAGGACCTAATGCCCCACTCTCCACCACCCATAGTGGCAGCCTGAGGTTTTGAGGGGTGTGAGAGTATTTGATAAGGACCTAATGCCCCACTCTCCACCACCCATAGTGGCAGCCTGAGGTTTTGAGGGGTGTGAGAGTATTTGATAAGGACCTAATGCCCCACTCTCCACCACCCATAGTGGCAGCCTGAGGTTTTGAGGGGTGTGAGAGTATGTGATAAGGACCTAATGCCCCACTCTCCACCACCCATAGTGGCAGCCTGAGGTTTTGAGGGGTGTGAGAGTATTTGATAAGGACCTAATGCCCCACTCTCCACCACCCATAGTGCCAGCCTGAAGTTTTGAGGGGTGTGAGAGTATTTGATAAGGACCTAATGCCCCACTCTCCACACCCCATAGTGGCAGCCTGAGGTTTTGAGGGGTGTGAGAGTATTTGATAAGGACCTAATGCCCCACTCTCCACCACCCATAAGTAGCCTGAGGTTTTGAGGGGTGTAAGAGTATGTGATAAGGACCTAATGCCCCACTCTCCACCACCCATAAGTAGCCTGAGGTTTTGAGGGGTGTAAGAGTATGTGATAAGGACCTAATGCCCTGCTCTCCATCACCCCAGTGCCTCCGGCACCCATGTCTTCAATAGACGATTGGGAAAGATCTTCTCACTGATTGCACCGGGGCTACTTATTGAGACAAATACGCCAAATGCAGACTCACTGCTCAGAACGCTGGTGAGATTCTGTTCAAGAAATGAACGACCAAGTCCAAATATAAGAGTCAAGATCTGAGTAGGAAAATGACATTGAGTGCTATATTAATGTATACTCAACAGCCTTATACCTTCCACCCAACCCAAATAAAAACAACAGAATAAAAAAAAACCCCACAGTAAAAACAACAGAAAACTACCGACTGACCTTGCCCATACTTTTAATTCCCTTTATGAGACAAAGACTGACAATAATCCAAGCTGCAAGTAAACACAACAGCAATGGCCACCGGATGGATCCCATCTCTTCAATGCCTGGGCTCAAACCAAGGACATCTTTACTGTTAGAGCAATAATTAATGATCAAAGTTAGGAATTTTTTTGTAACCACTAAATCCTAATCTGTAGCAAATAATGTTCCGATATCGAAAAAAAAAAATCCCTTGTCGGAGTCAATAATGTTCCACTGTCGGAGTCAATAATGTTCCACTGCCGGAGTCAATAATGTTACACTGTCGGAGTAATAATGTTCCACTGTCGGAGTCTGAGATTGTGACACAAAGTCACCAATGTTCACCACTTCTCCATATGATCAGTTTAATATAACGTTGCAGATTTATGCCTCAGAAGGTACCTGGAAAAAAAACCAACTCTCTGGCTCATTAAAGTATTTGTTGGTTACGCCTGGACTCTGTGGGAGATCAGCGGCTAATCTTCCAAAATTACTCATAAAGATCCTGCGTACATACGACAGTAAGAATGGATTTTTAGAAGAAATAAATACACTAGTTTGTTTCGGATTTTTCCGTGAGGGTCACGCTAGAGGAGCGCCCTGGGCAGATGCGTTGATATGGATGACGGACATGGGAGCTCAACCCCCCTGATGCAAGTATTTAAGGGCGTCCAAAGTGTTTTCTATTTAATGTACAATTGACTGCAGTTAAACTAGTGGGTACAAAGCTTGATATAATTTTGTACAACAGCAATATATATCTCATCCAATTACGACTGTAACGCACATGAAAGGAAAAGCTGCGAGTCTCCCGAAATGCCGCCCCTCTGCACCCCCTTCCTACGCCCTTGACGTCTATACTTATCCTTATTCTAGTAATAGGATGTAGTATGATGTAAGTGGTGAGATTTCAGTAATTTATGAAGGATTTGTGGAATCTTGTTGATAGATGTTTCCTGAGATTGTGTGGGGTGGAAAAAACGCATTTCGGGTCATGGGAAATGCCTGGATCCGGAGATCCACATTCATGTTTTTCCTTATATGAGCTTTACAAATGAAATGTAAAAAAAATCATAATTTTTGCGCTTAAGCTAGGTTGAAAAAATGCAAACTACAAGGGCTTGCCAAAGAAATATTGCAGGGCACCACAAGAGGAGGGAGAAGAAGAGGAAGACAAAGAAAAAGATGGGAGGATAACATCAAAGAGTGGACAGGACTAACACTGTGCGATGCTGTGCGCAGTGCAGAAGACAGAGACGAATGGAGGCGGATAGTTCACATGTCATCTGTGGCGCCCCAACGGTCCAAGGACTAAGGGACATGAGGATCATGCTGAAGCTAGGTTGGTAATGGACGTATAAGGTAAATTTTTATTAGTGCACAAAAAAAAAAATAATTAAAACATAACGTCTTTCCTGTGCGAGGTGCGTAAGACAGCTTTGCTCATGACATGAGAACACTGTGTTGAGTGTTCATTTAGGTTGAACGCTGTGATCATCATTGGATTATCGTTCCTAGACCAAGATGGGAAACCTTTTATTTTTTCTTCTAAAACAGCCACAGTTGTGGCGGGGAAAAAAAGTGAATTTCGCAAACCTATATATCAAGAGTAAGACTCTACAAATAAATCAAGGAAGAGCAACAGGTTTGCCGTATACGGTGCCTCTGCATGTATTAAGTATTTCAATAGCTAATCGTTTTTTTTTTTTTTCACTTACAACCAAAAAGCTTCTTCTGTGGACACGTAGCTCTGGGTAAGATGGGTTACTTCGCTCGTTGTGGTATTTTTAAGAGTGGCCGTTACATTGTGAAAGCTGGAAGAAAAATACAAAACAAATAAGATGGACATTTTGTTTTATTAATTAAATTTTAAATTGAACTTTCATCGTTTTGGAAAAAAAAATGGACACATTTTCCTAGGAAAATGTATATTCGTTTTTATTTGATATCTATACAGATTTGATCTTAATAGCTATGAGATTAGTAAACTAAGGTAATGCGATTAGTAACTACTGTAATAAAATTAGTAGGCTAAAGTAATGAGATTAGTAGGCTAAGGTAATGATACTAGTAGGTTAAGGTAATGAGATTAGTAGGCTAATGTAATACAATTAGTAGGCTAAAATAATGAGATTAGTAGGCTACGGTAATGAGATTAGTAGGCTAATGTAATAAAATTAGTAGGCTAAAGTAATGAGACTAGTAGGCTAAGGTAATGAGAGTAGTAGGCTAAGGTAATGTGATTAGTAGAATAAGGTAATGAGATTAGTAGGCTACGGTAATGAGCTTAGTAGAATAAGGTAATGAGATTAGTAGGCTACGGTAATGAGACTAGTAGGCTAAGGTAATGAGATTAGTAGGCTACGGTAATGAGATTAGTAGGCTAAGGTATTTTATGAATATTTAAAACTCTTTAGAGCGTTTCAATTACAGTTAATTCTCGGTACAACAGATTAAGTCTCCTTCTCGGTACAACAGATTAAGTCTCCTTCTCGGTATAACAGATTAAATCTCATTATCGGTACAACAGATTAAGTCTCATTCTCGGTACAGCAGATTAAATCTCATTCTCGGTACAACAGATTAAATCTCATTCTCGGTACAACAGATTAAATCTCATTCTCGGTACAACAGATTAAATCTCATTCTCGGTACAACAGATTAAATCTCATTCTCGGTACATCCGACCAACACAGACGTCACGTGACTTTTCGCGGCACCCTGGCACTTTTTGGTGATGTGCACCCTGCATTCAAAGCCGATACTTAAACATTGTCAACATCACAGCTTTGAGCTCCTTAAATATCCAGGTCCTTCTAGAGCCGATTACCTGTCATTCTTGGTGCATCATTTTGAATATCATATTAGTTCAACATATTCAATTCTATTTTTGAAGAAAATATTTTTCCACGTCATCCCTGGTACAAAACTTACTTGGTACAACCTATCAATTTTCTCATTGGCGCTACAACACGGCACTTGCCCAATATTGGCACAACATGTTACCTTTATTTTCCGCTACCATTCATGGCGCGTCATTCTTGGTACAACAGATTGCCGGCCAGTCTCGGTTAAAAGGGATACCTGTCTTCCCCGGTACACCAGGATACCTTCCATTCTTGGTACAACTGATTACCTGCCATTGGTTGCAGTGACACATGCAGCGACCGCCGTCTGGTTGTCAGGGCACAGAGTCCAAGGGAGCACAGCGCTGCACGACATCGCCAGGTAGTACAGCGTCCAGCCCATGATCATGGTGTAGTAGATGGAGACCACGAAGGTTAGGATCATCATACCGCAGCCAATACCTGATTTAAACCAATCCACGCTTTTTTTATATTGCTGCATAGTTTTCAATAATTAGGTTGCTACATAAATACTCTTCCATGAAATATTCCCTGTGCACCACATTTTTTTTTAGAAAAGGAAAACAACTTAAGTTATTGCACTGTATTTGGTTCTTAATTTTCTTTACTATTTTATTTTTTTGGTTTTCCTGTGGTAACACTGGCCAAAATTGACGTTAAAGATTTAGGCCCTATGCCACGTCAGCGAGCAACATCAAACCTTTGAAGAGTGGGCAAATGACCCAGACCTTGCCCGGACCAAGGCTGGAGTACTGGCAGTAGAGCATCTCCAAAAAAAGCAGTGGGCATCCACACACCAGCATGGCAACAAAGAAAGGTATCAGGAAAGCTCCTGGGGGTTGGGGGGGGGGGACGACGACAAAGAGTAAACAAATATGTGCGTGACAATGGGGGTTAGTGTTAGTGAAGCTAATAAACTTAATACACTGAAAGGAGTACTGGCAGTAGAGGATCTCCAAAAAAAGCAGTGGGCATCCCCACACCAGCATGGCAACAAAGAAAGGTATCAGGAAAGCTCCTGGGGGTTGGGGGGGGGGGACGACGACAAAGAGTAAACAAATATGTGCGTGACAATGGGTGTTAGTGTTAGTGAAGCTCATAAACTTAATACACTGAAAATGCGCTTTTATCACAGTGAAAATGTATCTCGGAAACTTTAAACACTGGGAGGATAAAGCCTCTCTTCAGTTGTCGGCTAGAATCAATCACAAATCCAATGCTCGTTTGAATGTCAATGCCCCAATCATAGCGAAAAAAAAATACTCTAGCACAGGCCTGCACATCTCAAACAGCGAGGCGGGCCGTAAAACTTTATGAACAACTTGTGCGGGCCGAAAGATAATAGGACCGGGGCGGGGGGGGGGAGCTATTAAGAAAATAATAATAATAAAACATATCTCGTTACTTCGCGGGCCGCAAAGTGGGTTCTGGCTGGCCGTATGTTTTGCAGGCCTACTCTAGCAGATAAACGTCATACAGTACACATACTTTAAGAGTAACATTCGCTCCTGTAAAAGACATTACACCAGTGTAAAAACAATAACCCAAATTCCTTAAAGGTGTCTTGACTGATTGCATTAGTGCATACAACTTACACTTCCCATTCCTTGAAACATTTGAGAAGATATGCATCCGTCACCATGCTAGCACACAGTAAATGATCTGATTTAACAAATAGATGTTCACTTATATTCAAACACGTACCTCCGCCATTCTGATAGCACACGTAGGGAAACCTCCATATATTCCCCAGTCCTACCATGGAGCCCAGGGCGGAGAAGAGAAACTCTAGCCAGGAGCCCCACGACCCTCTGGTTTCTGTCATTGTAGGCATCACATCCAATCTAGATGGTTAAAGTGTCATTTTAGGCATCACATCCAATCAAGAAGGTTAATGTTTATAAAAATAAATTATTTAATTAATACATTCAACGGGATCGACATCTGTCTGCTATGATCGCCAAAACTGAAAACTGTCTGATATGTTTATCATACTGAACAACCGCCTGCTATCATCTCCATCCTTAACAACTCTCTGATGCGATCTCCGCCCTTGATATATGTCTGATGACAACTGTCTGCTATTATGCCAATCATTGACAACTGTCAGCTATTATCCCAACACGGACAACTGTCAGCTATGATCCCCGATATTGACAGCTGTCTCACATGATTACCATTCCGGACAAGCGTGTCAATTTCAATGACGGTCTTGGTGTCTCCTATTCCCGACGACGTAACACCAAACCTACTACTTTGTGTCAAGACAAGTGTCAACAATGAATGGAAAGAATCAGATCGTTTTCACGTAGACACTTGCGCTTGAAAGACGGTGTTTGGCAGTGGCTGTCACTCTCCACTCGTTCATTGAAAACACGCGGGGGAATACCCTGTGTGACTAATCAATGGACTCAGAAAACAAGTAGCACAAGTTGGGGTAAACGCTGGAAATGGATACAACGTAACAACTTACGTGTCGGCGAAACGCCTTCTTCCTCGAACACAAAACACGTGAAAAAAAACAACAGAATGAAAACAAAATGACTTATCTGAAGCTGTGTAGAGTTATAGGAAACTTCTGAATGTGTGAGGTAAAATAGACAACAAACGGGGGGGGGGGGGGGGGGGGGGAGGGGGGGAGATGATCAGGGTGAGGGGTGAGCAAAATGAACGCTGTGCAGAAGATACTTTGGAACAGACCTAGAGCAGATTTCAAGTCACGAAATATTAGTTACTAGTAGAAAAACTCTAAAAATGCTTGTGGAACATTATGTGTAGTTACAAAAACAATTCATTTTAAATATTTGAGTAGTAATTTATAAATAATTTAATTTATAATATGAGTGTAATAAATTAAAATAAAACATAAGTAGGCGAATTGTTACAGAATAATTATGTATGAATGTTAAAGGTGGTTTTCCCCAAGCAGAAAAAAAAAACTAAATTAAATGAGAAATTGATATTATGAAAAAGAATGATATTATTTATACTATATTATGAACTTTATCTGATTTAATCAAAATTAATTTGATAGGGTAGGTATCTTTTTCGAAATAAAGGAACAAAATAAAATAGAATACCTTAAATTCGTGGAAATTTATACAGCTACAATAAGATATTAAATGTAACTCTTAAAGCTGAATATGATTTATATTCATATAATAACGTTATTATACACATAATGTTATGTGTAGTTATATAAACAATTCATTTTAAATATTTGAGTAGTAATTTATAAATATATTAATTTATAATATGAGTGTAATAAATTGAAATTAAAAACAAGTAGGCGAATTGTTACAGAATAATTATGTATGTGTATTTTAAAGGTGATTTTTTCCCAAGCAGAAAAAAAACCTCATTTAATGAGAAATTTATATTATGAGAAGGAATGATGTTATTTATATCATATTATGAACTTTATCTGTTTTAATCAACATTAATGTTCTATTTCTATGGTAGGTATCGTTGTCGAAATAAAGAAACAAAATAGAATAGAATACCTTAAATTCGTGGAAATTTATTCAGCTGCATTAAATTATAGAATGTAACTCTGAAAGCTGGATATGATTTATATTCATACTGTGTCAAGCACGCACTGTTTGTTTACCTTGGATTCAGGAAGCCAGTGGGTTAAAAAAAAAAAGGGGGGGGGGGGGGGGGGGGTTGTCTTGTATTGATTTAACATTTCATGGAAAACTCCTCAGTATATGAAGACATTTGTTAAAATAAACTTCTTGTAAACTTTAATTCGTGGGCGGATTTCATTTGTTGCACTTCGTACTAAGTTTGCCTGTTTTATTTAAACCATGACATTTTGAAACTACATGTCTAATTGTAAAGTTAAAACAACATCTTAAATGTTATTTCATTTAATACTGTGTTGATCTTTAAATTTCTTGTGAGCTAGTACAAAGCTTCAAGCTTATCGGTCAGGTTAAAAACACATTTCTAAATACACAAAACCACTGTATGCTACCTAGGATTTACGGTATGTGCGAGTATTGTACCATTAGGTTTAAAAGGATTTTTTTTTGATGATGTCTGTTGTTAAAGGTCAGTCAAGATATTCTTTAAGGGACATTAAAATGTAAATATTGCACGCTTCCCCCAACGTTGGGTCAAACATGTATAGAGAATTATCTTGGAAAGGTTATGGTAAAATATATCACAAATAGTAACGAACCTTTTCCAACCCGGCGTTATTTCATTAGTTACAAAGTCTGACGTCACTGATTTGAAATCAAAGTACGATTTCATTCCTGCGTCTCTCTGGGAGACAATGTGTCAGGGGCTAGAGGGAAATATTAAATCTCTGTTAGGGATCAGTCAATCGCAAGGCCATGTGACCTATATTTTTGGTGTCCAAAACCCTTTAAAGGAATACCGTGTCAAATCAGTGCAAAATTCCTACCACGAATAGAATTCTGACGTCTAACAGAAATGATTTCAGCCATGACAATATCACCTATCAGTTCCTTGATCGATTCCTAATGTGTCATTCTTACTTTTTATGGTAGTTTAGTTTGTGGGTTGTGATCATATATAAAGAAACATAATGTTGCTAAGAGAAAAAAAAGTACAGAATATTTATTTATATTGCAATTTAATTTTTTTTTTCAATTATTTTCTAATATAACATAATGTTGATGAGAGAAAAAATTACAATGGATTTATTATATAATGAAAATAAATATATTTGTTCAATTATTTCTTTTGTATTTCAGGGACATGAAAAAGTTTGGGGGAGTGCCAGGGGGTTATTATGAGTGCAAACTCGACGACCCACCGACAACATCTCAAAAGTGACGTTATTAGTTGGTGCCAATACATCTTTTAGTACTAACTGGTTTGTGGGCGTGGTCAGTATGTTTATGAACGTTGTTGATCGTGAGTTTGGGATTTTTCTTTGTGAGAGCAAGTTGTGAATGTTCGGTTTATGGAAGGTCAATATATGAGTAGGTTGTTTAAATGCTGAGGTTACTCGTGGTGACCATTGGATCATGGATTTTAGTAGATTTAAGTTTTTGTAGAGTGAAGTGATGTTGAGAGTTCACGGCAGTTCATTAAGAATTAAGGTATGTATTGTACACATGGAGGTCACAGTAAGTTTTATTCAAGAAACATAAGCCCAAGTGTGTTCGTTTAGTGAAGGTTTTTTCATGCTGAGCTATGTTTAGCCCTGATGGTGTTAGTTCTTCTGACTGTGTTCTGTATTATATGTTGCTATTGCCTAACCGGGTGCAATTGTTACACCGGGTCCGGGTAAATTGAGGAAAAAAAACAGGTTGTTAAAGGTGATATTAAAAAGAATTATCGCCTTATCTTCTACAAAATACAACAAAATCTAATCCCCTCTATTGTAATGAGAGGCCATTGCTTTCATCAACGGTTTATGGGAATAAATAATCATCTGAAGGAAACAGGCATTGCCGGGTTCCTGGCATAGACATGAGGTATGCATGAAGCTCACTGTGTGACAGAGGAACACGAGAGATAGCAACACCAAATTATACTCGCCACTCCTAAAGAAAACAAAATTCAACATATTTACTTGAGTTCAGACTCGCACATGAAGCTCGCCGCATGACAGCCTTTAATTATCTTAGTAGTATTAATATTATTCCATCATGTGGAGTTGGGGGAGGACAGTTAAGAAAAGATAGCAGGACGAGCTAGAAGCAATATATATATATATATATGATTATATAAGAGACATTTATTTTTTGTGAATATCACCAAAAAGATAGGTTGTATTTATTTATGAAGTGTTTCTGACACTAGTGTTTTGTGTGACTGTTATGGTATATCATGTCCTAATTTCTCTTAAACTTAGAACTAAAGCTTTCACCCCTCCCCCCCCCCCCACACCTCCTTTTCTTTCTGGTGATATTGACGTTGCCGATTAAATGCGTAGCGTCAAACGTTTAAACAATCCAACCATGATTGGGAAAAATCTTTTTTCAATTTTGAATACTTTCCATTTCTTATAAATTCTGGTTTTCCCACTGGTGCTGGTAGCTCCGGACAGAAGGACAGACATAAGGATGATTAGTAGTAAAACATGTGAATGCTTTTCATATATATGTTTACACTTGGAAAGAAAAACGTAAGCTCTCATTGTGTAAAATATTAAAAAAGAGCTGCATAATCTATCAAAGTAGGAGCTAAGCTTACAATGAAACCCTTAAAAATCGATTTAATTTAAATACGTCATGGTCCTTTAATGAAATGTTGGACATGTTCCTTTTTTTACGAAAATATAATGAATTGAATACGATATAAATTTGATAAAATGTAAAAGACCTTTCCATTCATTTTGCGGAAATATCATTAATTTAATACGTATAAGCAATATTGATTATATGCTCATACCGGGTAATTAAAGATAATAAATATATAATACTAGCGAGTACCCGGCATGCGTTGTAATGCCACTCAAGGAAAGAAAGTGTTTGCATGTTATGTTTCTTCAAGAGCTTTTAAATACTCAAAGTTTTTCTTGTTTTTCCATCTGGTATATACACGAATAAATCAGAAGATTTTCCGACGCGAGAGCAGGCCACATACATCTGTCCATGGGCGAAGCATGGATTTTCCATGCAAACTTGTAGCGATTGTCCCTGTGCTTTGTAGATAGTCATTGTAGACGCGTGTAGCATCGGAAACTGTAGGCGTTTGAATTCAAATGGCATATCTGTTGGAATCATTGGGGTGAATGGCAAAAGTACATCACCTAGTTTAAATTTTCCATTTAAAATAGTAACTTCAATGGAACCAATTTCGGAAGATTCATTTGAAAAAAATGTACCGTACCTAATGCTTCGATATCAAAGTGCGTTTGTCGTTGCAAATGAAGAGCGAAAAGTTTGTTTGCAGATCGATTTCGAGAGGTCATTCCCAACTCATGAATCATCAATCGATATGAATAGTATTTCGTGGCACTGTCTTTCTTATTCGAATTTCTCAATTTGATGTCAAAATGATATCCATCTTCTCCTTTCCAAAATAAAATAGGATATTGCAATTAAACGTATGAGCGATGAGTTTCTGAGACTCGCTGAACATCAACACTTCTGCGATGAAGAATTATATCACTTGAGTTAAATTCTTTGCCAACTATAATGATCGCCACTTCATCAATTGTTGGTGCATTGTATTGTCTTTCATGTTGGCCGACAGGTGTTTAGTCTGCTCTAACTATGACTTTGTATTCATCAGTCGGCATCTTTTCAAGTGCAACTCTATACATTTGAATTAATTCATTGTGTTGCAAAAATAACGTTTGCATTGCAGCGACGATTTCTCATTTAGTGCCCGTATTGATATGACAACGTTGATTGATTTGCTCATCAGTATTCCCCATGAAATCATTTGAAGACATTTGTGATCTGTGTTTGGCATTGGCATCAGAGATCCTACACGATGGTAAATTTGGCCTTTCACTTTACTTTAAATGTTGGCATGTAATTCTCGCGCACGATATTTGTTGCACCGAACGATGTCATTTGGAAACATGAATTGCATTTGCGTATGTTTGCCAAGAAATGTTTCGATTGGCTATTGTCACCTGATACCAACAATGATAATGGTTTTGATGGTGAATGTAATTCTCACACGTTAGGATCTCCCATCTTTTTACATGAAAACCTCGAACAATATGTACGTTCATTGTTGGCAGGAGATTTCCAGTTGTATAGTTTCTCATTAATTTATAAATCGTAAATTCCAGCGGTAAAAAATGACCATAGTTCAATATCTACGCTGTCAAGTGTGTTATTTAATTACTTGAGAAACCATCGATTGGTGTAAAATGTATTTACATAACACAAAACAACTCCGAAATTATAAGACTCTATTCAAGAAATACTCTTAGTTGAAAAAAAAAACGCGATTTCGATGTCATTTCCGATTCTAAAATGCGTCACAAAATTCAAGCTTATTTATACACATAACAAAAATACTCTCTACACTAAAAATGTAAAAACGTGTTTTCTCTGCTTTACTACAAATGTGTCATTTGTTCAAGGGCGGTAGTGTTGATATCTTCGTTATAAATTATATTGATGAAGCTCATTTAAGAAAATAAATTGAATTTAGGGTCCCCAGCCCTAATTGGAATATTGTACAATGGATGTACTAAATTTGAAAAATTTGCCGGCGGATTCAGCTACTTCCACACATGCAATAGCTCTGTTTGAAATTATAGTTACAAAGCTCTTAGAAGAAAATATGAAATTAGGGTCACTGGCCCAAACGGAATATTGTAAAATGTTTTTTTCTAATTTAGAAACATTTTCGGTAGTGCGCATTTCACTTGACCCAGTTTGATCACAATCGAATGAATGGTATAGAAATGCATACTATAATTATATAGATAATAGAAGTGTGGAAAACGAATTTAGGACCCCCCTCCACAAATGGAATATTGTAGAATTGTTGTATTACTTCAGAAACCTACTTAATATGTCACACACTCAATTTAATATCACTATTTGTATTTGATTAAAAAGCTATCCATTCATGCTTTAGCTCTGTTTGAAATTATAGTTGTATAGCTTAAAATTATAGTTGTATAGCTTATATAGAAAAAACGAACATAGGACCCCTGGCTAAAAACGGAGTATTTTAAAATGGTTGTAATCATTTAAGAAACCTTTGCGGGCGGGCGCGCGCACAACATCTCTCTAAAATTTTATCGCATTGTAATAATGTAGAGGAGCGCATACGGAAATTATTTTTTATAAAGCTCCTAATGTAAGGAAAAAAACACGAATTTGGGGCGATTGCCAAAAAAAAGGAATATTTTAGTAGAGTTATAATGGCTTAGAAAAATGCTCTGGCTTATGGACAACAACTCACCTCAGTTTTATCGCAAGCGCTTGAATGATGTAGGAGCGCATGCGGTTTGAAATTATATTTATATAGCTCATTTTGTAAGAAACAAACATAGGGCCCCTGGCTCAACACTGAATATTTTAAAACGGTTGTAGTAATTTAAGAACCTTTGTGGGCGATAGAACAACATCTCACTAAATTTTTATCGCATTCTGAAAAATGGTATAGGAGCGCATAGAAAATTATTTTTTACAAAGCGCATATAAGAAAAAATAAGAATTTGGGTCAACGGCCCAAAACGGAATATTTTAAAAGTGTTGTAATGAATGGTTATGTTTATAGATAACAACTCGTCAAAGTTTTGTCGCAATCGCGTGAATGGTGCAGGAGCGCATACGGTTTGAAATAATATTTATATAGCTCGTATAAGAAAAAAACGTAAATAAGGCCGCTGGCTAAAATTGGAATATTTTGAAAAGTTTATAATAATTTAAAAACCTCTGCGGCCATGCTTCAACATCTCACCAAAGTTTTACGTTTTATTGCAATCGGATAAATGGCGTAGGAGCGCATATGAAAATTATTTTTTACAAAGCTCATATTTCAAAAAATACGAATTAAGGGCCAACGGCCGAAAACAGAATGTTTTTAAAAGTGTTTAAATAACGCAGTAAATTGCACTGGCGCATGGACAACAACTCACTAAGTTTTGTAGCAATCGCTTGATTGGTGTAGGAGCGCATACGGTTTGAAAATATATTTATATAGCTCATATAAGGAAAAACGAATGTGAGTCCCCTGGCTCAAAACTGAATACTTTAAAACGGTTGTAATAATTTAGAAACCTTTATGGACATGCTTGCAACATCTCACCAAAGTTTTATTGGAATCGGATAAATGGCGTAGGAGCGCATATGAAAATTATTTTTTACAAAGCTCATATAAGAAAAAATACGAATTAAGGGCCAACGGCCGAAAACAGAATGTTTTTAAAAGTGTTTAAATAACACAGTAAAATGCACTGGCGCATGGACAACAACTCACTAAGTTTTGTAGCAATCGCATGATTGGTGTAGGAGCGCATACGGTTTGAAAATATATTTATATAGCTCATATAAGGAAAAACGAATGTGAGTCCCCTGGCTCAAAACTGAATACTTTAAAACGGTTGTAATAATTTAGAAACCTTTATGGACATGTTTGCAACATCTCACCAAAGTTTTATCGGAATCGGATAAATGGCGTAGGAGCGCATATGAAAATTATTTTTTACAAAGCTCATATAAGAAAAAAATACGAATTAAGGGCCAACGGCCGAAAACGGAATATTTTTAAAAGTGTTTAAATAACACAGTAAAATGCATTTGCGCATGGACAACAACTCACTAAGTTTTGTAGCAATCGCATGATTGGTGTAGGAGCGCATACGGTTTGAAAATATATTTATATAGCTCATATAAGGAAAAACGAATGTGAGGCCCCTGGCTCAAAACTAAATAATTTAAAACGATTGTAATAATTTAGAAATGTTTATAAACATGCTCGCAACATTGCACCAAAGTTTTATATGAATCGGATAAATGGCGTAGGAGCGCATGTGGAAAATATTTTACAAAGCTCATATAAGAAAAAAAACGAATTAAGGGCCAACGGCTAGGAACGGAACTTTTGATAAGATTTTTAATGACTTAGTTAAATGGCCGGTTATGTGGAAAACAACTGTTTAAAGTTTTGTCGCAATCGCTAGAATGGTGTAGGAGCGCATACGAGACATACAGACATACAGACAGACATAAAACATTCATTTTTATATATATAGATTAATTATTTTGTGTGTGTGGTCATTCACGGAAAGCTAGTTTATAACCACGAAAGTCTTCTAAACATCCCCGTATTATGGCAAAGATATACAGTTTAACCTTTTGATAATCACCAAAACTTACCGACGATGTTACTTTGGCTTTTTATCAGACACCATCTCTTCCCACAACCTTCACTGTTCAAATACACACTTGTGTAAGATGCGGTAATCATGATCAAAGTATACTATTTTGCTGAATTAAACTCAAAACACAGGAAAAATTTCGTTCATAACAAGATATAATGTCAATAATTTACATTAACATATTTTTGTCGCTAGAAACTTGAGAATTGAGCCCCCGGGGGGTGCCTCGCTGACTGATCTCATTGGACAAGACTTTAGCCACGGTCAGCAACCGTGTTTGAGGGGTCAACAGCTAATTATCTCCACCTTGATGAGGTCTCTGCTCGTTGATTCATTCATCGCTGTGCCTACAGGTGGCGTTATGTTACGACGACGTCTATGTCCATGCTTTACGCAGCATTACTTCTTGTAATTAATATTTTCATGTACATTTTTCTGGCAACTCACCACCCCAAGCATAGAACAAAACAAAATGTGTTGAGTGTTCTGTTTCCTGATTCGTCCACCGATATATTGTGTCGTCACTTCTTTGTTATTAATGATGGGCAGTTCAAAAACATTAATATCTGTTTCAATTATTTTCGTCTTTTTAAGCTACTGTCTCCAAATAGCACCTCATTCTTCAACACCCCCCAATAGCACCTCATTCTTCAAAACTCGTGAAATAACAACTAATTCTTCAACACTCGTAAAATAACAAATCTTTAACAAAATATTCACGATTGCAATGTTCTAACGTGTGTGGCATTACAAATATGAATTGAGCGGGAAAATTTCAGTGTGATTTTTAAATTAACACACATGCAAACATACCCTCTCTAGGTGAATGGTGTATCTTAACATACAATCTCAATGTGCGTGGTGTATCTTAACATACCAATCTCAATTTGCGTGGTGTATCTTACCAAAGAGTTTTTGATTATGTCATTGCACGTCTAATTACTTATATGAACTGACAATAAATTCACTAATGACCGTTACCTGGGTCACGAGACAATAAGGACATAAAACTGGGTTGACCATGTCTTATCTTTGACGTCATGTGGTGTGCTAAAGTAAAAAAGAAATGTGTTCAACACAGTTTGAATGCACAGTTTGGTCGGTTATAAAGACAAAGCCGATAAAAACAAACAAACAAAACAAACATCACCAACATCAACAACAATCAGCAACAACAACAAACACCAACAACCACCACCACAAACAACAGTCACCAATAACAGCCATCCCGAACAACAACCACCACCACCAACAACAACAACCACCACCAACAACAAAAACCACCATCACCAACAACAACCACCACCACCAACAACAACAACCACAACCACCAACAACAACCACCACCACCAACAACAACAACAACCACCACCAACAACAACAATAACCACCACCACAAACAACTACAACAACCACCAGCAACAACAACCACCACCAACAACAGCAACAACCACCACCAACAACAACCACCACCAACAACAACAACAACAACCACCAACAACAACAACAACCACCAACAACAACAACAATAACCACCATCACCACCAACAACAACCACCAACAACAATAACCACCACCACCAACAACAACAACCACCACCAACAACAACAACAACAACCACCACCACCAACAACAACAACCACCACCACCAACAACAACAACCACCACCAACAACAACAACAACCACCACCAACAACAACAACCACCACCAACAACAACAACAACAACCACCACCACCAACAACAACAACCACCACCAACAACAACAACAACCACCAACACCACCAACAACAACCACCACCACCAACAACAACAACCACCACCACCAACAACAACACCCACCCCCAACAACAACAAAAACCACCACCAACAACAACAACCACCACCAACAACAACAACAACAACCACCACCACCAACAACAACAACCACCACCACCAACAACAACAACCACCACCAACAACTAAAACCACCACCAACAACAACAACCACCACCAACAACAACAACAACCAACAACAACAACAACCACCACCAACAACAACAACCCCACCACTAACAACGACAACCACCAACAACAACCACCACCAACAACAACAACCACCACCAACAACAACAACAACCACCAACAACAAAAACCACCAACACCAACAACAACCACCACCAACAACAACAACCACCACCAACAACAACAACAACTACCACCAACAACAACAATAACCACCACCAACAACAACAACAACCACCACCAACAACAACAACCACCACCACCACCAACAACAACCACCACCAACAACAACAACCACAACCAACAACAACAACCACCACCAATAACAACAACAACCACCACCACCACCAACAACAACAACAACCACCAACAACAACAACCACCACCAACAACAAAAACCTCCACCAACAACAACAACAACAACCACCACCACCAACAACAACAACCACCACCACCACCAACAACAACCATCAACAACAACAACAATAACCACCACCACCAACAACAACAACAACAACCACCAGCAGCAACAACAACAACAACCACCAACACCAACAACAACAACAACAACCACCACCAACAACAACAACAACCACCACCACCAACAACTACAACAACCACCAGCAACAACAACCACCACCAACAACAACAACAACCACCAACAACAACAACCACCACCAACAACAACAACAACAACCACCACCAACAACAACAACAACCAACAACAACAACAACAACCACCACCAACAACAACAACCACCACCAACAACAACAACCACTACCACCAACAACAACAACAACCACCACCAACAACAACAACAACCACCAACACCAACAACAACAACAACAACCACCACCAACAACAACAACAACCACCACCACCAACAACTACAACAACCACCAGCAACAACAACCACCACCAACAACAGCAACAACCACCAACAACAACAACCACCACCAACAACAACAACAACAACCACCACCAACAACAACAACCACCAACAACAACAACAACAATCACCACCAACAACAACAACAACCAACAACAACAACAACCAACAACAACAACCAACAACAACACCAACAACAACCCCCAACAACAACAAAAACCACCACCAACAACAAAAACAACCACCACCAACAACAACAACCAGCAACAACAACAACCAGCATTAACAGCAACCACCACCAACAACAACAACAACCACCACCAACAACAAAAACAACCACCACCAACAACAACAACCAGCAACAACAACAACCAGCATTAACAGCAACCACCACCAACAACAACAACAACAACCACCACCAACAACAACAACCACCACCACCAACAACAACAACCACTACCAACAACAACAACAACCACCACTAACAAAAATAACAACCACCACTAACAACAACCAGCAACAACAACAACCACCAACGACAACAACCAGCAACAACAACAACCACCAACAACAACAACCACCAACAACCACGACCAACAACAGCAATCAATAACAACCAAAAAACAATAACAACAGATAACAAACAACAACCACCAACAACAATCATTTTGTGGCCTGCAGTCGTTCTGTTGAGTAATTTTATCGTCGTTCACTGTTGCTGATATCCACGTTTGCTGATATGCCCTGTTGATGATGTGCAATTTTCATATTACGTCTGTTATATTGGACATCAGTAACAAGTTAACTTTTAAAAATAAAAAAAAATACCCCCCCCCCTCCCCGAAAAATCTGAAGTGCCCCCCGGGGGAAAATTTCTGAAATAATCACTGAGAATTAGAATATTAATATGAAATAAAATAATAATAAAAAATACATATAAAAGATTTATACGTAAAACTTTGTTTTTGGGAGTTGTTTAATTATTTTTCGATAAACACACACACAAAAACAACAACAAAACAACAAATATTTATAAATACATTACCGGACTCTTTCACTTTCTGTTTACATTGCTCCTCGAGTTCCTTTGCTTAAAAAGACTTAACAAAATAACAACATTATTTGTTGCGGGAAACAAATCAATCCAAAACATCAATCGATTGATTTCATTTGTTAAACTTCGCTGACTAACTATTCTGTTGAGGGTCTGAGAGCAATCTCTTATGACAGCGGATATTACATTGGCAATCAATCCCATCTGCTGAGCTGTGCCATAGAACATTTTTCTCAAGTAGGGCTCTCCAGCCGCCCTGGCCTACCTCGAAACCTCTAGTGAGGGACATAAGGTCAACAGATGCACTAAGAGTTTCCGGAACCAGGCTGGAATGGCGGCAGGTAGGATCCCTGTATATGATTTAGCCTTTCAAAATATGTGCCGATGGGACAGTGCTCAGTGCGCATCTGTGTCATTAGATTATGCTGCCTGGGACCTAATCCCTACCAAGGGTCTTGTCTGCTATGCTGTTAAAAGACGGCATGTTAGCGAATACAACTCTGGCCGCCGTGTTGTCTGCCCACTGCATGTGCAGTTTGCGCGAAAATGGTCCGCCAACTAGTCAACTTCGCTGACTTAACTTTTCAAAACATCATTCAGTTGTGATATAAATATCACTTACTATTGCATTTTAAGATCTTCGCATATGTTTAAAATATGCAAGTAGTTTGTAAAAAAAAATTTAAAAATGTCGTTTGCCCAAACCAGTGATTCTCGTTTTACTATCGTGATAACGTTCACCAGGTGGTGGTGACCCACAACCAGTATTATTCCAAGGAATTGAGAAACTGGTTTTTAGAAGTTTGACTGGTATGGAGNGGGGGGGTGGGGGGGGGGGGGGGCGCAGTCCCGTACCTAGGAAATTCTTTTGCCCAATGCAGCTGACCGAGTTGGGCCCCTTTCATGTTTCAAACATGTGCGTATATTTTAAAACTTGAAAAAGGGCGGGCCCTTATCTAGCTCGGGCGCCAGAAAAGTGCCATGGTTGTCGTCCCTCCACCCCCCCCCCTAAGTGCGGGCCTTGGGGCGGCTTTTGACTTAATTTGACAATTTTATTTAAATTTATAATTTTTGTTATATTTATACCCTTTTATTTTCACCAGTGGCGTAGCTAGGGTACACGATTTTTGCCACTCCCCCCCCTCCACGAAAAAAGTTGTTTACCGAAAATGACACATAGATATAAAGAAAAAAAAAAGCCCCCTTGTGGGTGGATCGTCCCCCACCCCCAGCCCCACGCACCCCTTTCCCCGTACCCCAACTGATTTTCCTTATTAAAGCACATTTATTTCACAACAATGTAATTTAAACTATATTCTTTTCCGTTTTTCGTTTGGTAATCACTTTAAAAAATGTGCCCAAAGTATAAAATGTTTACTTTAATATGTTTATGTTTCCATGAAAAACTGGAAGTTACAACATGTCGGTGGAAGCTAAACAAATTTAAAGTTTAGGCCTTACAAGAAAACAAAACGTGAACAAGTCTAACAATTGTCATTAAGTACAGAAAAAAAACAACACAACGGAGATGTCAGTGGGCTTAATTCTTTCAGGCTAGACCAGACATTCTCAGGGGACGTCTTCGCCAGGGCGCAACGCAGGTAATTTTCTGCAACAAGTGCACTTAGGTAGCTGTAGTGTAGAATCAACAAGGCACCGACAGTAAGAAACTAGCTCAAGCACTGTAAACAATATTTAGATTTCAAAAATGAAACTTGGAACAAGTAAGATAAAAATTATTTATTTTTAAATTTAAATTAAAAAACTTAATTTCAGAAGTTTTCTAGCGACCCTGGCATTTTTGTCAGGCTAGGGGGTCGCGATCCACAGTTTTAGAAGCACTAGACTAAACGAAATCATCCAATGTGTGTGCTATGAGTTCTTCTAAACCAGATTATCCACTATGTGTTCCACTAGACCAGCTTATCCACTATGTGTTCCACTAGACCAGATTATACAATGTGCGTTCCACTAGACCAGATTATCCACTATATGTTCCACTAGACCAGATTATCCACTATGTGTTCCACTAGAACAGATTATCCAATGTGCGTTCCACTAGACCAGATTATCCACTATGTTTTCCACTAGACCAGATTATCCACTATGTCTTCCACTAAATCAGATTATCCACTGTGCGTTCCACTAGACCAGATTATCCACTATGTGTTCCACTAGACCAGATTATCCACTGTGCGTTCCACTGGACCAGATTATCCACTATGTGTTCCACTAGACCAGATTATCCACTATGTGTTCCACTAGACCAGATTATCCACTGTGTGTTCGATATGGTGGTGACCCCAGCGCGTGCCAAGGTTGGGTTGGTCGGGGAGGAAGCCCCCTGTCATGTCATCAACCGCCTGATCAATCACCGCGATGGGGCGGAGCGCAGTCGTTGTGGGCGTGGTCGATCTTATCGTGGGCCGGGTGGTGGTGGTGGTGGTGGTTGAGGTTGTCGCGGTTGATGTTGTCATGGTTGTCGTTGCTGACGTAGTCGTCGACGGTGTTGTTGTTGATGACGAGGGCGTCGATGACTCTGTGGTCGGTATTGCCGTTGTCGACAGTGGCTCTGGTGCCGTGGAAGTTGATGCCGCCGTCGTGGTGTTCTCGGTGGTCTCGTTCGTGTTTAGAGTTGTTGTCGTATTAACTGGTGATGTCGTGGGCGCTGTAGCACTCGTGGTGGACGTCGTCTTCGGGGTTGTCGGCGGTGGATCTCGTGCGGTTGGCGATGTCGACGGGCCGGGTGTTTGGTAGTAGTTAGCAAAGTATGCCAGCTTGTATTTTTTCATCCAATCGTACGTCGCCCGCCTGATGTAGTCTGGGAAGGATAGCTCCGTGGTGACCGCTGATGATTCCGTTGTAGCGGGGACGGTCTCGAGGTGACCTCCCCCTTGGCCTAAAACATGCTTCTCCCAGTCCAGGTACGGTCTGCTCTGCTGGCTGTACACATGACTACCCCCGTTCTGGTCCCCGCCCAGGGACTGGGTCAGCTGAACCGACGTCGTGATGGACGATGAGATGGACGGGGGCACGTGATGAGCTGGCGCCCTAGCCGCGTTGTTGTTGTTGTACACGTACCCCATCGACGACACAACTGACCCGTGAGGCGGCTGCATCATGTTTCTAAACATCTCGCCGAACAGCTGGAATGGATTGAGGATGGGGGACGATATCGTCGACGTAACGGCGTGAGCGAGAAGCAGAACGACACAAACATCACACGTCGACTTCATCTTTACTTCGGTCGTTTGTATTCAAATTTAAACACAGATTAATAATGGCGTGCGCCTACTATTCTAGCACATAACTTTTATATTTCACGAATCAAAAATTTTAATTTTTAAAATTATTTTTAAAAAAATCCAAGTGTCCTGGAACAATAAATTGGAGAAAAAAATAAACAATCCTCTCTGAACACCAATGAATTGTTTTGGAAAAAAAGGCGCTGTGTGACTTTTTAAATTTTAAAAAAAAAAAAGACAGCGCTGAGTTTAATAAGCCAAAGACCCGAACTGAATTCAGGCTTATCGTCTGACTAAAATTTTCATCTAGTTTCATATTCCCTCCGATCTACCGCGGCGATCTATCATCCCACAGTTCTGTGTTCTCATTAGGTATTCACAGGTCACTTCATCTTGTCAGACACTCCCCAAGTAAACACGTAACAATTTTATGTGTGCACCGTACAAACAACGGAAATAAACATGCCTACAAAATATGCATAACCTTCTGTCAACAACCAGGTTACACAATATATATATAAAAAAATACATTAAGTGTCCTTATGAAAACAATGTTTAGGAAAACCTGGAAAAAAAGAAAAGACGTAACAAAACAACGAAGGTGTCGGCAAGAAGCCTTCTTCAGGCGAACAGTTCAAACAAAAAGTAATACATTTAAAAATCCACTTTTTTCAGTGTCGTAGCTAGGGTTAGTACCGCTCAGGTGGGTAAAGGGCTTTCCGATCCCGAAAATGACGCGTCTGGATATATAGAAAAAAAGTGCCGGCCGAGGCGGACTACTTTCTCGCATTCCCTCCCTTCATACGCTAGTCCAGACATAATGTAGAATTCTCTTGTCCGATCCCTTCAGTTACTTACACTGTAGGACTTAACCTTTATAACACACATCAACAAGATGATAATTGTGTGTGGGGGGGGGGGGAGGGGTGCACTTTCATTTTCTGATTTTTCAACTAAAGGGGTTCCACCCATTTAGAAATGGGTACCCAAAAAAAAAAAAAAGTACACCCCCACACCCCCTGTGTCACGCGTACTTTTTTGGACCCCCCCCCCCTTTCCAAATGTGTATGTACATTAAGCTTTCAATCCCCCATACTCCACCCCACCAAAAAAACAACAGCCCCAAAATCAAATAATGTATAGATAATTATGGCATCACAGAAAAAAAAAAGTGAAATGGGTTTTCACTGTAGAATGTTAGCGAATCCAAAAGTTCCCTGAAAATACGCCGAAAAGATATGGGTGTCACATAGCTCTCGGGCAGAGCCATGAGAATGGGGAGAAGAGAGCAGTCCCCTCCGGGCGCCAGCGGCAGGGCGGCGCCGAAATCGTCTTTAGATAGAACCATGGGCGTCCGCAGAAAACTTTCTAAGAGGGGGTGGGGGGCAAAAAATCGATTAACTTTCTAGGGGGGGGGGCAAAATTGTTTTAGTAATGTTTTAATGTAGTTTTAATTTACTGTAGCGTATTTGTATGGTGAACGAACGGACAGGACATCAGCTTAGTTACTTTCTCTTTATTTTATCTTTACTTTAATAAATTTTTGTCTATTTTGTCTAATTTTTTTTTATCCAATCAATCCCCCTTGCCCCCCCCCCCTTGTGGGCGCCCATGGATAGGACCCTATAAAGTGAATTAAACTATAAACCCCATACACTTCACAAAGACAAGGGGCGCCAAATATCTTTTTTTAACCGGTCCACTCCGCGAGGGGGCACTTTTTCCTATATATTAAATGGCACCATTTTCCAGCTTTGCCAAAGGCGCCGCTTTTCCCAGACATAGCACTGTTCTAGTTCTTGGTTGCTTCGGCACCCTCACAGGGTTGTGGCCATGTCCTCGGTTGCTTCGGCACCCTCACAGGGTTGTGGCCATGTCCTCGGTTGCTTCGGCACCCTCACAGGGTTGTGGCCATGTCCTCGGTTGCTTCGGCACCCTCACAGGGTTGTGGCCATGTCCTTGGTTGCTTCGGCACCCTCACAGGGTTGTGGCCATGTCCTTGGTTGCTTCGGCACCCTCACAGGGTTGTGGCCATGTCCTTGGTTGCTTCGGCACCCTCACAGGGTTGTGGCCATGTTCTTGGTTGCTTCGGCACCCTCACAGGGTTGTTGCCATGTCCTTGGTTGCTTCGGCACCCTCACAGGGTTGTGGTCATGTCCTTGGTTGCTTCGGCACCATCACAGGGTTGTTGCCATGTTCTTGGTTGCTTCGGCACCCTCACAGGGTTGTGGCCATGTCCTTGGTTGCTTCGGCACTCTCACAGGGTTGTGGCCATGTCCTTGGTTGCTTCGGCACCCTCACAGGGTTGTGGCCATGTTCTTGGTTGCTTCGGCACCCTCACAGGGTTGTGGCCATGTCCTCGGTTGCTTCGGCACTCTCACAGGGTTGTGGTCAGTCCTTGGTTACCTCGGCACCCTTGCAGGGTCGCTGGCTGGCAAGTGAGTGTGGTGCAAGAGGGGGGGCGGTAGCTCCACCGCAGTGCGCATGTCTTGAGACCAACGATGGGCAGGCAAGGGAAGGGAGGGTTTGCCTGCGTATTGCTTGCGCTGCTGGTGTATCTATATATGCCTTGCATGGTCGTCTTGGTCTTGTTGTGCCCTAGTTTCTGACAAATTATATATACAGTTAAGTGTTTTTATTTATTTTTTAATCAAACCCTTTATTTTATTTTGTTAATAGTATACGCTATTTCGAGGTGGAGTGGTTGGAATCTAACACAGAGAGCCTGGCGAAAATCTAAACTTGGCAAGGGCGCCGGGAATCGAACATTTTTTGGAACCACTGATGTAGCCTGTAAAAAATACGCCACACGTAGTATGAACATAAGGTGGGCTAAATATTACTATACTCCTACTAGGGACGTCATTTTGGGTAGGGCAGGGGGCATTTTCCCCTCCCCTCGAATTTGCAGGTTTTATTTGAATTGTTACGTACTGTGGCGCCTCCAGTGATAAACAACTTAACAAGCAGACACATTTTTGCCCCCCTCCCCTCTGAAAAAAAAAACAACCTGAAATGACGCCCCTGGCTACTACTGCTGCTACTGAGTACTCTTTGAGCGATTTCTACCGACTTCGTTCGTGAAAACACATGGCACCATAATGAAGATCATGCCCACAAAACATTGCGTGAGATGTTCACACCATTAGAGATATCAATACTTTCAATAGAATGCTTTTTTTTTTTTTTTGGTTGGTCAATAATTCAGGATGTTTTTTGTCGAATTTTGAATAAATTTACGTACTTTCTGTCGAGACCCTCCCCCCCTTCCCCCGGGGCGTCATACATACGCATGAAGACACAAAATAACCCCTCCCCCGCCCCTTTCCAGTTCGTACGTACTATATGAATGCCGCCTCTATCAACGATGTTTTTCAATTTGTTTTCTAATACCTGACCTAAAAGGTCACTTCATTATAAGAGTTTAAAAAATGTTAAGTGTTTGTTATGGTAAGTTATTTATGATTTACCATTTATTATTTTGAACTTATGTTAATTCGTGTACTTATGTTAATTTTAACCATCCTTTAAAAAAAAAAATTCATGTTAATATATTCAGTCTACGCCTATGACATCCGCCGTTACATTATATTTATATTCGTGAGAGTTGGAAAAGATTCTATGTCTGCTCCGTATTCATCACTGAGTTTAACACTTAAACTTATCGCAATAATATTATGTTGTCTATGCCAGAGTCTTGACTTGACTAAGTAGGGGCCACCTCCCCCAAATATCGTCACAAATTTAGCTGCCCTCAATTATGCATCATAACAAATTCTTGACCAAACCCCCCCCCCCCCCCCCCCCCACCACTTTAAAAAGATGCGTGACACATTTATGGTTGCCCCCATTATTATTTTTTCCTAGCCTACTGTAGGTAACTTTTTTTTGAAAAGAGGGACGAATTTACATTTATTTGCAACGTCACTGACCCAGCCCTGTCAGCTACATTACCCGGTACAATTAATTGATAGGCACGCGTTATTATTTAAAACAACGAAATTCAGTTGTCTTACAACACACACACATTTAATATATATAATATATACATACATAAATACTACAACTACAATTTTTGTAAACTGCTACTAGACTATAAGATAGAGGTAGTTAAAAAAAAAAAAAATAGTCCCGTGAAATCTTCTCGAAGGCATTTACAAAATCGTACATAGTCTATATTGATTTGGAGGCCCCTGCAACTTCTACATTTTATGCTCCTTACATTAAAAATGAAAGGTGATCATTTACAATTTTGTTCTAAGACAAATATTTTGGCCCTTGAAATTTCCGGTATCGGGTACTTAGGTATTGTGTTAGTGATCGTCATTATGTATAATCATGGGTGTGAGATTATTTCAGAGGCGTATTTGGCGCCCGGGGACAAGATCCATTTTAAAGCGCCCCTTTTTCTTTTTTTTCAACTCTCAAGCCCATTATATTCATCAATAAAATAATATCAAAGCACATTTTGGCGCCGCTAACTAGCTGGTGCGCGGGGACATCTGTCCACCCCCCCCCACCTCGCTACGCCCCAGGATTATTTTTGACAGATATTGTGGATTCGATTGTTAAGTGTTAGTGGATAATACAAATACTTAGGGTACTGCTCTACGTAACAGTTACACTAACGCTACCCAGATGGCGCTGATTTCACCAATTAAAATTCCTGATAACTGCGTTAAATGAGGTTCTAAAAAATAACGCGCACCACCCCCCCCCCCCCCCCCCCATTACGGCTGAATATTTTCTGTCCCTTTACTTTTACGAGCCGTTAATAGTTGGTGTAATCCATCTGTGGGGTAAATAAAAGTAAGAGGTGGGGCATTAGAATATTAATATACGTTAGTTCAAGGTCAGTGGTGTGAGGGTTTTTTTATTAGGGGGTGGGTTGTGTAGCACTATGTGGGGATCTCATGAAGTGAGTTCCTGTAATGCATGTTTTGTCAAGTGGGTAACTTTAATTAGCAGATGGGAAGTTCGCGCATTGCCGTTGTTTGCTGGGTTATATAGCTCGTGGCCGATAAGTATTTGTGGTCTTGACATTTGATAGGTAATCGATGATAACTATTTGTGGATTTGATCATAGATAAGCATTTATGGACTTGATATTGATATTTAAGAGGCCACTGTTAGTTGTATTTGGGGATTTCATCGTTAACAGATGCTTGGAGCATTTTAGCACTGATAGAGGTTCGTTGATTTGACAGCATGACAGTGGTCGTAGTTGTAACCATTGTCCTTGATGCTGGTAAACCGTAAATACTGAGTAAGTATAAGGATTGTGAAACTGTCAATGGTCCAACGCCAATTTTTGACATTGTACAGAAAATGAAATACAATAAACAAACTAACAGTAAAAACTGATTGTATTTGCTGGTAAGACAATGGGATGCCAGAAAAATAATTTGACTGTTACAATTTCAACATGAACCATGCACTCATTTGCCCTGAGCCACATGTACAGGGTACTCATTTGCCCAGAGCCACATGTACAGGGTACTCATTTGCTCTGAGCCACATGTACAGGGTACTCATTTGCTTTGGGACACATGTACAGGGTACTCATTTGCTCTGAGCCATATGTACAGGGTACTCATTTGCCCTGAGCCACAATGATGTTTGTTAACAAACGACTTGAGGTTTGTTGATCAGGCAGTCATGTTCAAATTTTTCAGAAGCATTATTTCATTCTATTTGAAAAAAATGATTATAAGCAATATCTTCTAAAGTACACACTGGAAAAACATAACAATAACATTGATGTATATGTGTAAGGCCGGGGGTCATCCATAAATGAGATGGCACACATCTAGTGGGGGAGAGGATGGTCAACAAATTTGTGATGATGTATTATTAGTAATTGACATTGATGGGAAGATTACTGGGTGTATCAAACTTGGCCAAAATAGTGCTGCATCATTTATGAATGGCTCATAAGACACAGCATAGTTTCCCAGTCTCACACATGGTGTGTTGAAAACGCAGAGAGAGGAGAGGGTGGGGGATGTCCAATGTGTATTTTAACAACATAGCTGTTTAGTGCCTGACATTTGTGAAGTTTGAATAATGGGTTTATTAGACAAAAAAAGTCAAAACTTTTAACACATTACAGCTGTAATGTATGTGTACGGCGAATTTACAAAAAATGTAGCTCTACCTAATTAATTAATCGTGTCAGGAATTTTAAAAATAAGTTAACTTGTAGTTAATTAAAAAGACATCACAGTTTTTCCATCGGGATTAACCGTGGCACTGTTTTATCTTAAAATTTCAAAGTTACCCTAACACTAAGCTGAATTATTTTGAAGTGAATTTTTATGTCTGCAAAACACGGCACTAAGATTTTTAACTAGTAATTTCATAACAAAATTCTTATTAAAAAAGAAAATATTGAGAGTTTAATTTAATAAGAACAACAAAGGACACATAATATACAAATTATAATAAAAGAACAACTCATACGTACAGTAAGTTTTTGGTCTTAATTATTAAAAAGTAATAATACATTGGACATACCGGTAGCAGTAACTGATGATAAACAAGGTTTTAAAAATTGGCAGTTATTGTTCTAAGAATACTTAAGATACCGGTACCTTTAATTGACAAATTTACAAAAAGAACAAAAAAACTTTAAAAAACATTTCTAATTTAATATATCTCCATCAAATTCATTTTTAAATGAAATAAAATGATTGTTATAGGAGAAGGGAACTCAACTTTTAGGCACAAATTGAACCACCCAAAAAAGTTTTCTGAACATTATTAATATTATTGGAGGGAAAAGTCAAATATTTGAAGGTTGACAGTGGCTGAGTCATGATATTGAGTCTCTACCTTTGTCATATATTATTCAATCATTTAATTATGTGAATCAACATCATACATACATGATATCAGGGATAATATATAATATAAAATAAATATACACAAGAAAAATTAACTTTCATGTAAATACTTATGATATATTTCAGGTAATGTTTCAAGAAGTCCTCTTTGCTTTAAAACATTTTTATTAAATAGCTTTGCAAAATAACGCTGTCCATTATCACACAAACAAGTAACAATAGTGTGGCCAGGTCCCATGGATTTTGCGACCTCATAAGCAGATGCTACATTCAGTCCCGAAGAAGCTCCAACTAAAAATCCCTCCTCATGCAACAGTCTAAATGTCATGTTGACAGCATCCTTATCCATCACCACAGATGCATCGTCAATGGGAGCACCCTTTAAGTTATCAGTAAGTCTGCCTTGGCCAATGCCTTCAGTAATAGAATCACCTGGTGTTCTTTCCAATTTGCCATGCTTGAAATAATTATAAAGCACGCTACCTTGAGGGTCAGCTAAAACAACTTGAATTTTATTATTTTTTTCTTTCAAATATGTTCCTACACCTGCAAGAGTTCCTCCTGTTCCTGTTCCAAAAGTCACTGCATCAACTTTCCCCCCTGTTTCTTTCCATATTTCTGGGCCAGTGGTTTCAATATGTGCTTGTTTATTAGCAAGATTGTCAAACTGGTTAGTCCATACAGCATTGCTCAAGCTTTCAGAGTATCTTCTAGCATGATGGTTATAATTGTTTGGATCATTCCATGGACAGACTGGCACTGTTGTAACTTCTGCACCTAGAGTTCTCAAACAATCAATCTTTTCCTGAGACTGATTATTTGGCATAAATATTACACACTTGAAACCCATTGAAAGACACATATGGGCAAGTCCAATTCCGGTATTACCAGCTGTTCCTTCAACAACTGTACCCCCAGGTTTCAGCAAACCTTTTTTAATGGCATCTTGTATCAGAAAATATGCCGCCCTATCCTTGACTGATCCCCCTCCATTACACATTTCAGCTTTTGCTAGTATATTGCATTTCGTTTCTTCGCTGATTTTGTTCAGTCGAACGAGAGGTGTTCTTCCTACCATTCCAACAAGTCCATTTCGTATGTCCGAATGTGTTCTCCGAAAGCTTATACAATTCAGACCTACAGACTTGAATTGTAACACTGTCCTAATGCACATTTTGATTAAGTTTTAAAAATAAAGAATAAATGTATACACCATCAATATTTGCGTTATTGAATCATGATAAAACGTTTACACACTAGTGAGTTGACACAGTTTCAAGATGAAACATTTTATTTGCATGTGACGGTGTCATGATTCCACGAAGCACAGTGCAGGTTATCCTCGAACTTTGAACTTTATAATTAGACTCTTAATACAGAAGAGTTGATAACAACCAACTTGAGAGATGTAAAAAGAAAACAAACAAACAAAAAACAACAACAACAAAAAACTCAACGGATCATGAGAGTTTTTTGAAGAGATATATCAGATTGGTTTATCGATTTATTTATTTTACGTATCGTAAGCAAAAAGAATACGCTTTGCTTTGATTACTTCGAATACTTGGACTTGGATCATCTTTGCTTAGGCTTAGGCTTAGTAATATATATATTATATAGTAATAGTTTCCGAAATCAGCAATATCTTTATTTTCTTGATAGATTTATCATGATTTGGTAGATGCATCACTGGTGTCGTAGTCTTCTTGGACTTAAACTTACACTTAGTGATAGTGGTAGACGACTCACCTTCAACTTCAACTATTCACTCATCAAACTCAAATTCATACTGATTGATAGTCAACAAACTCAAAGTAAACTATAATTAACTATATTCATAATTTACTCAAATTAAAAGAGAGGCCATCCATAAAAGACCTCCACCAATTTTTTGCTATTTTTTTACTTTTTACCCCCCCCCCCTCCCCTTTGTCCATTAATTTTTTTTTTTTTTTTTCTTTTTCCCCCCCCCCCCCCCCTTTTTCCATTTTTTACCTCCCCCCCCCCCCCCCCCCAGTTGTGAACGTCCAAAACATAAAATTTACCGAACTTAAATTAATGAATATTTTGGGAAAATGTGCAACAATATAAAGAGTATGTATTTACAAAGATTTTTTTTAGAAATTCCAATTATTTGCAGGCAAAATTCTAAATGAAATAATAACTGTTCAAAAATTTTTTATTGAATCACTGTATTAAAAAATGTAATAAACAAATAATCCACCATTCTTCAATCAACAGAAAATTCGGACTGCAGCCATTCAAACATGTTTCGTATAATGACAACATCTGTTCTTGAGTCTTCAATTGCTAATTCAATTTGAGTTGCAGTCTCTTCGTCTGATTCGTCTGCCATATTATGTTCACTAGCAGGAATATTGCAATGGACGACCTTATTTTTTTTCATTGCCGCCTGTGATGGGAAATATTTACCGCAGAAACATATTCTCTTGGAAATTCTTCCAGCCACCGATGGACAATAGAGATCAAAAGGCATGCTACTGTAACTGTGATCGGGCAGTAAATTTGCAGTAAATTTATGCAAAACTGCTGCACTCAAAAAAACACTACAATGTGGACATCCACTTTGTCCTAAACCCCCTCCCCCCCCTTTGTCCACTTTAGTCCACTTTTTGCTGAACCCCCCTCTCCCCCCTTTTGTGTGGATGTCTTTTATGGATGACCCCAGAAGAGCAATGTCAGTACGCCACGCCCACTTTCACTTTAATTTTAAAATGTTCAAAATGTCATTAAATAATTTTATTTTTATTTAATTAATTGGACCCACTTCTACAACACAGAAGCTTTGCCTTAACAAAATTTAAAATTGTCAACTCGTAATATGTTGAAACTGCATATTATGTAAATAAAATTATGCCAGTAGGCCTATTATACTATAATTACACTATAAGTATAAGTATAAGCTAGCACCCGAATACTACGCGGCAAAGAAATATTAATATGGTCATGGCCTCATAATCATGGTATTACAAATAATTTTAGTTTTAGTATCATTATTAAAATATAAAATAAATAAAATATTATTAATTTTAGTTTTTAGTTTTATATTATAGGCCTAACATAGATATTTAACTTCAACATAGTGACATAGGCCTACTACCACTACACAACTTACTGATACTACCAATAAAAAAAATTGCAAGCAATTGTAAATTGTTGGATTTTTCTGTTGGCGTAGGCATTTTTTTGGTAAGCTAGAGTACACAACCTGGATGATGTTTAGCCTATTTAATTTTGTAAAGATTTTGGAGAATATAGATTACTATATAGACTATAGCATATTGTGCCAAACTGCCTTTAAGGAATAAAGTGTGAAATGCACAATATATAATATAAATTATAAATAAATTTAAGTTTATTTTTGGATCAGTAAAAAAATTTGGTGGAATTTCATTTTATAATAAAAAAAGGTTTAATTATATATTTTTGTTGTTTTCCAGGTATTCAACATTTGGCTTCCAAGATGGTCTACCTAGATTACAATGCCACAACTCCACTTGCAGATGAAGTTATTCAAGCTATAACTCACTCACTATCAGTTGCATGGGGAAATCCATCCAGCTGCCATGATATAGGTTACTGAATAATCCCATAGATAAAATGTTAAAAGAGAATTCGGCCTAATAAAGTAAAACATTATAATGTATGCCACAGATTATTTGTCTGGCAAAAAATTGGCAAAACAGACGGGTCCTTTAGTAAGAAAATCCTGACATACTAATTTATTATATATATATATATTTGCAATTATGGATGAGATCATGATAAAACAAAACACCAACAATAAATCTTAATCTTATTAAAGTCTAAAATTAAATTAAATTAAACAAAATTTAATTGAAAAAATACTTTATGATTAAATCTTCATTTAGGTACAAAAGCAAATCATGTTATCAAAGAAGCACGGCAACATGTTGCTAGTATGATAGGTGCAAAAGCAACAGGTAACATTTCTAAGTTAGTAATTTTCTCCATTCACAACATATTTTCTTGTGTGTAGATTTGAATTTTGTTTGGTATCTTTTTAATGAAGCAAAAAATGATTATGTACAAGTATTTTTATTGTTTAAATTTATAAGACAAAAAACCCCCGAACAAATCAATTTTACTGAACACGTTAAAACTTAATTTTTCCACCTTCATTTTCTTATCCAGCTATTTTGAATCCTATTTTGCTTTTCAGATATCATTTTCACATCTGGAGGAACAGAGGTAATTCACTATCTTATTTCTTGATCATTGTATACCATGTCACATGGCCAAATTACTGGTAACTGCCCACTTTGGCCCCTGCATCAACTTGAACCCTTTCAGACACAATTAAGTTTTGTAACGCTGGCTTAGGAAGGGGGTGCAGAGGGGAGTGGAGTCTGCTCCAAGTGACAATTTTTTCCCTTACATTGATGGTTGGCAATTTTTGCAATCTACAGAATTTTCGGGGGGGGGGGAGGGGGGGGGGGGGGCGGGGTAAATGCATGGCCTGCTACTGTCGACACTAACCCTAGCTATACCACTGCTTAGAAACCATTTTTAATAATGTTAAATTTTCCTTTGTAACTGCAGAATAGAATAGAAACAAGTACAAGTTTTAATCTAAGTAAAATTTTCATCAATGTCTGGAGTTGCAAACAAATGAGATCAAAGCAAATGAAGCTGAGATAAAAACAAAATTATATTTGAATAATTTGAAAAATTAAATCTTACTTTTAAATTCTCTTTTGATGACCATATAATATTAAGTGGGAATACATTCCATAGTGAGATGACTTTAGGAAAGATTAATGTGTTGCCTGTTTAGTATTTTAAAAATTAATAACAATTTTCTATAAGCCAAACTAACAATGTATAAAATTTAACTTTTTTACTAAAGCTTTATCTACTATAAATGAATTTTCTTGCAATAAAAATTTTACTGTGATGAATTTACATATGGTGATTTTATGGCAATGAGTTTACCAGAGTGGACTGGCAGACATTTCCTTTTTAAATTAAATAATACTTGATCTTTTTTCTAAAATGGTATTTGCATGTGCTATGTACTAATTGCTAATAGTTACCTCACACCCTGATATTTATTTGCAGGGTAACAATTGGATTTTGCAAACCGCAGTGCAACATTACCAAAAGGCATTTGAAGCTAAAATAAAAAGCATTGGAGATATGGATGTGAAAAGAAACAAGCCTCACTTCATTACATCAAATATTGAACATGATTCCATTAAACTTGTCTTGGAGCATTTCAAAGACCAAGAAATAGCTGGTAATGACTTTCTTATCTCTGAACTCTCTCATAATGAACGATATGAAGATATTTATATCATGTGTGTGCTTTTACTCATTGGGGGGGGGGGGGGGGGAAAAAAAATATCTAAATAGCAAATACTGAAAAATTCTGCGTCAAATCTTTTTGGGTGCTCCGTTATTTCAATTTCCTTCCGAGTGCTGTCTTGGGACGTGCCCTTAGTGTTATTCCAGAACATTAGCAGGCAATCTCCAGTGATGTGGCTGCGTGTTTTCTACTATGTTTTTCACTCCCCTTCGGCTTCTCAGGTCATGGTTTGAGCATGTCTGTGGTCAGAAGATACTTTGGATCCTGTATCTTACAGTGCATTGTACTTATGATCCATTGAGAAGAGCCTTTAAGACGAATATAACAACAAGTAGCAGAGTTCATATGCCATTAAAGCATCCACTACACCAAAATATTGTTTTTCAACAGAAACTCTTAAACATAAAAAAATATTTAAATTTCAGCCATACATATGTGATTAAAACTTCCTTGGGCCCCTATTTTGCTTCCTACCATTTCGAACATCTCTTCAAAGGTATATTTAAAAAAATTATTGTTTCAATGATTTTCTCATTAATACACCCACACTAATTGAAGATGGCTGCTCCAGTGTTTTACAAGAGGAAATCATATTTAAAGTTAAAATTGATCTAGGATTATTTTACTTTTTGTTTTGTTTTTGGACAGATGTCACATTTTTACCTGTTAGTAAGTCTTCAGGGGCAGTTCATGTGGAGGACGTTGTGGCAGCTGTCACACCATCCACTGTTATGATATCTATCATGCTGGCTAACAATGAAACTGGAGTTATTCAGGTAATTTTATATCCCGTTTATGGAACATTGATGATTTTTATAAATTTGTGTTCCATCAAAATAGTGTGTAACTATTTTATTTTATGAAATGCATTCTATAAAACTAGGGGGGGGAAAGAAATAAGCATTATAAATAATAGAACAATAATATAAAACAACAATATAAAAGATCCTGAAAAGATTATATGGCATCCTTCCGTCTTTGTGAGACGATGGAGTAGCTATATAGCTCTACACTTTGACGAGTGGCTCACTAGGCCAATCCTAGAATGGCAATCACGGCCGCATCTCTCGCAGGAGAATATTGAATCCCGGTAAATTCTTGATTTCCGAATTGTTCTTTTTGATTCAAGGGCCTCGTTTCGAGTATCTTCTGCCTTTTTTACTCCTTCACACACTGCTGTTCGCCAGCTGGAGTGATGTTCGGCAATGAACTCCCATTCGTTTGTTTCAATATTGGCTTCCCTCATGCTTCGTTTGCTAACGTCAATAAATCTCAGGCGCTGTCGTCCAATATGTCTTGTCCCCTCTGCCAACTCTCCATACAGCAGTATCTTTGGGATACGTCCTTCCTCCATTCTCCGTACATGACCTAACCAGCGAAGGCATCTCTTGATAAGAAAGGAGAATATGCTAAACATGTGTGCACGTTCCAAAACCTCCACGTTAGGCACCCTGTCCTGCAAACGAATGCGTAAAATGCGATGTAGACATCTTTGATGGAAGCTGTTGAGTTTCCGCTCCTGACTGGTGTATGTGGTCCACACTTCGCTACCATATAGGAGCGTGCTAAGCACGCATGCCTGATAGACACTGACTGAAAAGATTGCAATTTGATAAATTAACTCTTAAATTATCCCAGAATACAAAAAAAATATATATATTAATCAAATATTTGTATATGTATTCTTGCAGTTTCAAAATGCATCTCATGATCAATTGTTTTCAATTATTTGTAAATAGCTGAGCTATTCTTCATCTTTGAATGTTTGCACTTAAAAATAAAATCTTAGCTGTAACAGTGTTAGCTAATCTAATGATGCTCAGAGTATCTTCTATGTCAGCAGTTTTCAACCATTTTTACCCTTAAAAGAAACCAAAACAAACATCTAAATATCTGAGGATCAAATCTTTAAGATAAAATTAAATCATGCGGTGGTGATGAGTAGCAAGAACTTGTTTATTTTCTTAGGCCTTAAGATAAAATTAACTATATTATTTTATTGGTCCAGCAGTTTGTAGGTAAAATACCCCCCCCCCCCTATTTTTTTTACATTAATTTTTTTCCTTGTCTTGACACTGGTACGAACACACTAGTGGGTTGCATTTGTGTCGCCATTCACTGGTTGAAAACAGCTGCTTTGAAAATCATAATGTAGCCGAGTGGATGACGTGGCTTACAGTTTAAATGAAATCCCAAATAAAACAATCAGGTCTTGAGGACTATAGCTTTTTAATTAATGCTCTCCTATGATGAAAACAAGAAGAAGGGAAAGAAGAAGAGAAAGAAAAAAAAGAAAGAAAAAGAAAAAGGACAATATCTGAAAATAAACAAATAGTACAGGTTAACAATGTCCTGACTAACATAGCTAATAATAAACATGTTACATAACCACATAATTACACGTGGCGACAACATATACTTAATTAGAAAGCATGATAAATGATATGTACGTAGTATTGGTTCATACACATGGCAAAGATAATTATCTTGTACTACGAATGTTTTAACTATAAAAGAAACCACGTGCAGTGTTTAATTTGAAACACGTGCACAGTGTTAATGCTACACACAGAACCAGAGTGCGATGTGAGGGCTAACATAAACTTTAAAGATCTTGAAGTTATTATAGTATGCCATCCAGGTATGGTGTCTATGTAAGAGGCACACATAGCGGGACAGTAAATACAATGGTAGTAAGTATGACCACCGTTGGCTTGATACTTGTATCTGTCCATCG
>CAXITT010000204.1:183654-194868 GCA_964033795.1 Lymnaea stagnalis
TAAAACATTACTAAAAATTGTTCCCCCCCCCCCCCCCGGAAAATTATCCATTTTTTTTTCCCCCCCCCCCCCCCCCCGAAAGGTTTCTGCGGCGCCCATGTACAGAGACCATATGGAACCAACAGTGCCAACAGCAAAAATACAAAATTGTGCCTTTATCAAGCTTTAGAAATCTGTTATTATACAATTAAGATTTAGAAGAACAATTTAAAAAAATCTACAAAAGATACTTGTAAAGTTAAATTTTTATTAAGCAAAACAAATTGTTTTAAATATTAAATATGTAAACATCCTTTATTTCGTAAACCCCCCTCCTACCCATTGAAGAGATGCCTAGGGCTTGTTCCAGGTCTTGCCACATCTTCAGTACACCTCTGAATTCTGAGGGGCTTAAAAACTGCATGACAGAGTGCTAATTATAAATTCATTTTATAGTTTTAAAATAATTATGATATTATATTATTATAAATGTTAAAACTTTGTAGGCAAGTACTTGTTAATATAGATACCATTTTTTTAACTATTAACATTGCACCAATAGAGTAAAATACACCAAAATATGATACATTATTTTACCAAATCTCTTAACATTTTGGCAAACATATTTTTTTTTACAGATTCGTACTCATGTCGACCCACAGACTAACTGTATCATTCCTTATTGCCCCAATGGCAGATTTGTCCACATCCCTCCACCATACCCTGACTCCAATTGGGCAAATGATTTTGGGCGTCCATGGTGGAAAGATGATGCATATTTAGTTGGCATCCTTTCCCAGAAGACAAGGCTGATCAAAATAGTCAACACTCTAACATCACAAGAGCAAGTTATTGAGGTTGGTGATATGATCAACGGTTACAGCTAGAAATCACAGTAGAGTGGGTTTATAAGTTTGGTTATAAATGTCTAATATTTAAAGAGACAATTATTGAGGTTTGCTATATGTTTAATAGTCTAACATCACAAGAACAAATTATGAATAAATGGTGAAATAGTTAAGTCTCACTTCACAAGAGCAGATTATTGATAATTGTGGTTAATAGTCATGCATCACACTATCAATACTGCCCATTATGTATCACAAACAGCAAGTATAGTGTTATAAAGCTTGTTATTTACTGAGTGTGTTATTGTCTAATCAAATGAAACACACTTCTAAACATATTTAATACTTCATGCAATGCTGCAATCTTTCTTTTTAATGTGAAACATCTTTGATGACCAGATATGGCATTTAAGACATCAACCATTAAATTGCATAGAAACAAGACAATCTGCAAAATATTTTAGTATCATCAGACTTTGATGCCTAGCATGATTTTTTTAAAGTATTAGTTCAATCGACATAATTTCATTCATTTGGCAGACTTAATAAAAGTATATTTTGTTAAATCCAGGTTTGCTCTGAAGAGATCCTAACAGAGGTTCAGGAACGCTACATGAAATACAATGCCCATGCGGGAAGCTACACCTGGAAATATGAAGGCAAAAATCTGGACATGAGTAAAACACTTACAGAGAATGGAATTGAAGATGAGGACGAGGAATTCTACCAACTGAGCATGAATGATGATACATACCTTCAGTCTATTCAACTGTATTTCAATGATGATCTGACTGAAGCATAAAGTACTAACATTGATTGGCCTATTCTAGCGTTATTTTTAAAGGTTGATAGAGCATCTGGCAGTGTCATTTTTAATTTACGCATTTCACAGAATACAATGAAACAATGTTTTTAACATTTAGATAAGCTAAAAATCAATGTCGCTTAGCCAAAAATTCTGAGTGCATCTTTCTATGAAATATATATTTTCTTAAGTGAGAATGTGTGGCAAGTTGGTCACGGATAATTACCCTGTTTTATAAAAAAAAATATTGCAAACAACTGGTCTTGAGAACAGCTTCCACATTTATTTTCTCTGTTCAGCTTTGAAATAGAGTAGATTTGTGGATTATCCGAGATACAAGTTATCCAAATGATTATGGTACAGACCATTGGCGTACAAACACTGGATAAAATTCTGAACCCTGCTGTGTCATTTGGATACAAATCTAGGTAGAACTTATGCATGGTATGACCTTTAAACTTGTTAAAATACTTCATAGCAGAATTCATGCCTTCAAAAGTGACTCAAAATTTCAAACTTGAAACATCAGAAAATAAACAATAACCGCATAATAATACACTGTACAATACTGTACCATTTGTGTATAAAGTAAGAATAGGTTGTATTCAATGTATAAACTTCTTTAGTAACCTCTTTAATCCAACCTTTCCATGGGAGTATCTGGTTATCTGAAAAAATAGGTTAGCCGAACCACCCAATTTGTTTGGATAATCAACATTCTACTGTATTACATGCTTAAACTTATTTACTCAGTTTGATGTCACTCTTCAAAGAAGTGTCTCTCAAATCTCTAACCTTCGCAGAACTTTTGAAACAATATTCACGTCCCAGGTTTGAACCCATACATAAAATATTACATTTCATTATTTCTTTTTCTTTCTCTTTTATTTTTTAAAACCATTCAACTTTTGGCGAACCCCAGTGCTTCAGGGAACACTGATTGAAATACAAATGTTAAATTGTATTAAAAAAGATATGATATTAATAGAGCAGCTGAGTTAAACTGAAACCAGATAAGTTTCAAAACAGTACGCCAATAATTTGTCTATGTAACATTCTGTATCAGAAAGTGAGTTTTTACAAAACCTTATGAATCTTAGGCTACCACGATTGCTCTTTGGTTATGTGGAGTTGTCAATGAGCTGGAGATGTTGGTATAGCAGGGACGTTAGATAGGATGGGAGGTAATTGGGTTAAGGGGTATTAGAAGAGATGGGAGATGATTGCGGGACGTTGTGTCAGATGGGATGGGAGGTAACTGGGGGCAGTGTTGTTAGATGGGATGGGAGGTAACTGGGGGAAGTGGAGTTAGATGGGATGGGAGGTAATTGGGGGAGGTGGTGTTAGATAGGATGGGAGAAAACAGGGGAGTGGGGGAGTGGTGGATCCTTCTTTTATAATAAAAATTGTGTTGGAAACAAACATTAAAGTTTAGTTGTGTGTGTTTATTAACATAAGCATAATGTTACTCATTTTTTAAAATTGTTTACATTCAGTTAGACTTGAGAGAGTTTTGCTAAATTTATTTTTTACCTGTGTTGAAGCAACAGCCAAATAAAAGTAACAAAAATGTCTGGCAAAAAAAAATAGTCTGTCTGATAATGATGTTATTTACAGTGATTTAAAAATAAATGACCTACCATAGGAACTATTTTTTAGAAGTTTCATTCCTGTGAATGTTACCTAAATAATTCTGCATGAGAACTGAATGAATGAAGAATACTTTTTGTCCAGTTCAACATCCATATGGAAAATCTTAAAGTTTATGAGAGAATCTGTTTTACTATGAATATTATGATATGAATATAAAAATAAAGGTGAATATTTAACTATTAAAACATGAAATGTATTATGTGGGAAGATGTTTCGGATATAAGTGGAAGTTCTATTTTTTTAAATTTGAGAATAACTGCTTTAATTATATCTCACCAAGGAAACTATTAATATGGAAATAATCTAATTCCAAAACAATAGGCTTATATTTATCTGATTCATAAAGTGAAATATTAAATTAAGTAATGTTTAAATTTTAATTTGTCGTCACTGCAAATAGAAATCAGTCTCTGGCTATAGATGTTGAACTTATGGATATCAGTCTCTAACTATAGATATTGAACTTATGAATATCAGTCTCTGGCTATAGATGTTGAACTTATGGATATCAGTCTCTAGCTATGGATGTTGAACTTAAGAATGTCAGTACCTAGCTATAGATATTGAACTTATGAATGTCAGTCTCTGGCTATAGATGTTGAACTTATGAATGTCAGTACCTAGCTATAGATTTTGAACTTATGAATGTCAGTCTCTGGCTATAGATGTTGAACTTATGAATGTCAGTCTCTGGCTATAGATGTTAAATTTATGAATGTCAGTCTCTGGCTATAGGTGTTGAACTTATGAATGTCAGTCTCTGGCTATAGATGTTGAACTTATGAATGCGAGTCTCTGGCTATAGATGTTGAACTTATGAATGCCAGTCTCTGGCTATAGATGTTGAACTTATGAATGCCAGTCTCTGGCTATAGATGTTGAACTTATGAATGCCAGTCTCTGGCTATAGATGTTGAACTTATGAATGTCAGTTTCTAGCTATAGATGTTGAACTTATGAATGCCAGTTTCTAGCTATAGATGCTGAACTTATGAATGTCAGTCTCTGGCTATAGATGTTGACCTAATAGATGTCAGTAGCTAGCTAAAGTTGTTGACCTGCACACCTTACAAGATGTGTAACTTTAGGCATTTTGTTTCCCTATTTGATATTTTTGGTTTTCAAGCGACAGGGGTGACCCGGGGGTTACAGACTATTGTAGCCTGCTACCCCCCCCCCCCCAAAAAAAAGAGATATGTTTAGGGCATCACTAAATCCAGCTAGACACATCACTTATAAAGAGATGATGTTTCTCATAACAAGATGTTTCACTTTAGGCATTTTGTTTCCCTATTTGATATTTTTGGTTTTCAAGCGACAGGGGGGACCCGGGGGTTACAGACTATTGTAGCCTGCTACCCCCCCCCCCCCAAAAAAAAGAGATATGTTTAGGGCATCACTAAATCCAGCTAGACACATCACTTATAAAGAGATGATGTTTCTCATTGATGAAGTTCTGTGATTTCATGAAGATCCTTTAGCATGTGTTTCAAGACAAGGTAATGCCATATTTGCTCAAGTTTTCAGTAAAATAACGGGAATTTTTAAAAAAAAATCCGTTTGTTTTAGTCAAGAACATGCGCTCTGAGTGTTTAAAAAATGTCCAAACAAAAGAATAATTGGGGACCAGTTGATGGAGTCTACACAACACAATGCCTGCTAATTGCTGGCCCAAAGATCGTAAAATTACAATAGTCTTTAGGTATAATAATATAATCAACAATAAGCCACATCGATAAAGACATTGAACCATTCGCCGCCAAAAAATGCGGTAGCTAGATCTAGTGACAACCAGTGGCGACGCTACACCAGGTCCCGCCGGGTCCCTGGACCTGGTAAAAAAAACTTGGGACCTGGCAAATGACCTGTTAAATTTTTATTTAGTTACTAATATTGTATATATAATAATTATTACTTAATAAATAAATTTTATTTTTAATACATTTATTTGGGACCCGCCAAATTTTTTTAAGACCTGCAAGGGACCCGCCATGTTAAATTTGATGGCGTCGCCACTGGTGACAACCCAAACATCTCTCTCTCTTTTTTAAATAAGCTAGCTAGATACAGTATAGGCATAGGGTCCTGTGCTAGTAGGGTTATGAAGCCTTCAGTTTTGATCCATACGGAGTGCGCTCTTTTAAAGCTATAGCGCGTAAATTGTGAAACGCTTGCCTGAATCTGTGAGGGAAATTGAAAAAGTCATTTTAGAACCAGTTAAAGACTTTTTTTTCTTTAAATAGATCTCAGGACATCAGAGCATGGACACAAGAGCCGTAAAAGTATTCAATCAACATCATCATCGCTACTGATTCTATGCATGCAGTTTTCTTTTGACCAGATGGGTGGCACACATAACTCGCTTTTAGTTTTAGTGAAAAAATTCCCGAATTAAAATACCCGGACTCTAATCAAAATATCCAGTTTCAAAAACCCTGCACACAACTCAGCACTAATTGGCATCACGACAAAATGTGTTTACGTCAAAAGAACTCATGGTCTAATCATAAATAACGCAAATTGTTCAGAAACCCCTTTTACTTTATAGCAATATTTTCTAACGGTTAAACATTAAAGATTGGGAAAGCGTGGGAGATATGTTATGAAAAAACAAACAAACGAACAACAACAACAACCCCTCCCCCCCCAACCAATCAGAATAAAAAATGCAGTTTCTAGCATCCCGCAACACCCTGACCTGACCCACTCTGCACACAATCAATGCGTTCATCTCAAGTAAACAGCACTCACGTTGACTGTGGACAAAAACGTTGGTTTGAGTGACGTCACAGCGCGGACCATCACAATTTGCTTCAAATATGTAAGAATTAAAAAAAAACAACAACAACAAATAAACAAACAAAACAAAAAAAATAATTTAATTTCAATGCATGGATCATTGCATGGAATAATTAGGCCTAATAAATAGTATCTGCATTATTCAATGGTCATTTGTACATCTAGTTGACATTAAAATCTTGGGCACAATTTTTTTTGGGATAAAGCCTAGCATTTTACTGTTCATATTTTACCCCCTCTCTCTTTGTCTCCCTCTGTCTCTTTCTCTCTTTGATTTAGTGTTGGAAACGCCGCTGCAAATGTCATTACAAAATTTGAGCAAAACCAATGGCTCGCACCTACACTGAGCCATAAGAGTCAATAAAAAAAAGTGTTGTTGTGAATGTCAGAAAAAATTGATTTTTAATAAAATGAAACTTAACTACATACTGCTCTCATAAAAACATTATTAATTACAAACATCTCTAAAAAATCCCCCCCCCCACCCCCCCCCAAAAAAAAAATTTAATGCAACATGGTAATCATTTTGAATCGTTTTCTTATTTTGATTTCGACGTAGAAATTATAATTACACGCACTAATAATAAAACCAATAATAAAACTAACAAAAAATATGACTTGGTAAACACGACCAGTGATTTATTTCAAATACCCTCTAAAACATCTCGCTTCTTGCGATAACAAGCCACGACGTTGAACAAACAGGCGGTGCTGTAGAAATGCCTTTTCTCGTTGGATAAGGCCCGTCTCTCGTTCTCGATTTCATCAAGTTTTACAGTAATGCTTTCCTCAACATCCCGGAGGATTTCGATCTGCCTCACTATCTCTTCTATGATCTGCCTTTCACTTAGATTGTTCCGCGTACCTTCGATCTGTTGACAATAGTATTATTTTGATGAGTATGGAATGTCAGAGACGGGAGACACATTTCGCCAACCATGCTCGACACATATTTTGATACCTTATGTATGAGAGTATGTTCTTTATCTTGGTCACTCCTATCAGAGGCGTAGCTAGAGCGTTTGGCGTCCGGGGACAAGATTCATTTTAAAGCGCCCCACTTGCCTTTTTCATCTCTCAAATCCAATATTTTCATCAATAAAATTATATCAAATCACATTTTGGCGCCCCTAACTTGTCTGGCGCCCGGGAAATCTTCCCCCCCCCTCCTGCCCCCTTAGCGACACCTCTGACTCCTATTAAATTGAACATTTAATTCAGGGACTCTTAAAGATACGATAAGATACAATTCTTTTATTGATCCAAAGAAATATACAATGTTTTTTGTTTTTGGATTACTTTGTAGGCCTACATATTCATTTTCAGCACATTAATCAATATATATATATATTCGTAACCAAGACAACATTTTAAGATAATAAAACAATTAGACAGCTAAAATATTTCTCTAGCCTAGAAATCAACCATCAGTGAACTCCTTCAGTGACAACAATGACTTAAATAGTGATCATTTAGATTTGGTGACCGAGGGGGAAGAGCTCGGTGGTAAATTGGTACAGACCGCAAAGAAAATAATTTTTATATATTTCAGTCCGAAAGAATTCGCCCGATCTTAGGTATACATCTGGGATAAAGGGGGTGGGGTGTATCCCATAGGCGCCCGAAGCAATTTTCTCAAAAGTGGGGGGGGGGGTGGGAAAAACAAACTCCAGCCTCATCCTGGTAATATCATACGAAAGAATTCGCCCGATCTTAGGTATACATCTGGGATAAAGGGGGTGGGGTGTATCCCATAGGCGCCCGAAGCAATTTTCTCAAAAGTGGGGGGGGGGTGGGTAAAACAAACTCCAGACTCATACTGGTAATATCATATATAAATAAATGTCGCTCCAGGGCAAGGGTCGTGTGAGGTGACTACCCTTCTCCCACCCCACTCATAGACATAAAGTCATTCCAATAGTGGTGCCCCCATGAGAGCACGCCTCTGCCCTATAGTATTTTAACCCATGGAATCTATATGTAGCTCAACTATATTTATATTTAAAAAAAAAACTTAAAGTAAAATAATTTTTTATCAGTTCACGCATATCATTTTATTACCGACATTGTGTTGGGGTAGGCCCTGTCACTGTGTTGGGGTAGACATTGTCACTGTGTTGGGGTAGGCACTGTCACTATGTTGGGGTAGGCCCTGTCACTGTGTTGGGGTAGACATTGTCACTGTGTTGGGGTAGGCACTGTCACTATGTTGGGGTAGGCCCTGTCACTGTGTTGGGGTAGACATTGTCACTGTGCTGGGGTAGGCACTGTCACTGTGTTGGGGTAGGCCCTGTCACTGTGCTGGGGTAGGCACTGTCACTGTGTTGGGGTAGGCCCTGTCACTGTGCTGGGGTAGGCATTGTCACTGTGTTGGGGTAGGCCCTGTCACTGTGTTGGGGTAGGCATTGTCACTGTGCTGGGGTAGGCATTGTCACTGTGTTGGGGTAGGCATTGTCACTGTGTTGGGGTAGGCATTGTCACTGTGTTGGGGTAGGCACTATCACTGTTTTTGGAGTGGGGAAAAGAAACTGGATGTGGAATGGGGGGGGGAGGCAGTTCAGGGGACATTTTTGCGCATACCTGACTTGAGTATTGCGCACCATCCTACACGTCATCGTCAGGAAACAAAATATGTGCTGGTGACCTTAGCGAACTTAGTTGACCCTTGACCTGGTAGTTTTTGTACTTAGTTGGTATCAAATAGTGTTGTTGTTGTTGTTGGTGTTGTTGTTGTGGTTGTGGTTGTTGTTGTTTTATAACATTCTAATTCAAACTATTGATTATTTTTTTTACAATAATTGATTAATAAATGCATTAAAATATTTTTGTTGAAAATTTTTGTTGCCTCCCTCCCAAAAAAAAAAAAAAAAAAAAAAAAAAAACTGCTAGCATCATGAAACGTGTTGAATAAAACAGAAACAGTGCTAAAAGTATCATAATTAGGCCTACCTTCTTCCATTATTTTAAATATTTTAAAGTTTTACAGATAAAAAAAAGTAATCAACTATTGTTTTGTGGAAAAGAGCTATCTATTTTTATGGCTACTTAAAAGTGGTCATTGTCTATACATTGTATCAATATATAATAATTATGTTAAAAAGCAAGATATATTAACATAAAAGCGTCATATGTTTATTAATGCATGATTTATCTGAGGGAAGTTAAAGTAATTTAAAAAAAAAATAAATAATTAATTTAAAATTAAAAGGTTTCTTTGGACTATTAACTTTGTGCAGGTAAATTACAAATTAGTGTTCTATCACACCTGTTTCACCCCCCACCACCCCCCCCCCCAATGCCCCGTGTGCCCATGTCTTAAAACGTTACTACCTCAATCCTCTCAATTAAAAACAAAAAATAATCTGCTCCCCTATCTCCATTGTAAAGCATATTTCCCATACGCCTACTAGAAAAAAATCCAAATAAATTATGATTTTACGGGATTTCCCGCACTCCTTGNTACAAATTAGTGTTCTATCACACCTGTTTCCCCCCCCCCCCCCCCCCCCCCCAATGCCCCGTGTGCCCATGTCTTAAAACGTTACTACCTCAATCCTCTCAATTAAAAACAAAAAATAATCTGCTCCCCTATCTCCATTGTAAAGCATATTTCCCATACGCCTACTAGAAAAAAATCCAAATAAATTATGATTTTACGGGATTTCCCGCACTCCTTGACACAGCCCCCCCCACCCCCGTTTAAGAACCCCTGGTTTGTTTCTAGACCTTACTATAAAGGATCCATTAAAAAAAAAGAGCCTTCAAAAATTGTAGGATTATAGAATATAGACTACAAAAAATACGTAAACTATTTTTAGAAAACATAGTTAACTATTCTGTTTTTTATTTTTTAAAAACTACAAACACAAGCAATAAAGTAGAGTACCTCTTGCTTCAAGCTAGCGTCCTCCACGTCTGCACTTGCCGTCTTCCACAAGAGAAGAGAGCATGTGATGAACATCAACAACACTGGATGCTTTGGTGACGTCACACCGTGCCGCGCGGCCATCTTTTGCTCCAGTGCTATATTTATCTACACGTTTTGTTTTGTTTGTTAAATAGATTATTCTCAATAGTGTTTGTACAAACACATTTGAATCTAAGCTACATTTATCAAACTTTAAACCTCGGTCTTGCGTGAATAGCAGAGAAAAAAAATGTTTGTTAAAAAATTATGAATTTTTAAATTCCGGAGACTTCTTAAAACTCTGTGGAGATTCACAGAACGAGCCGACATGCAAATTTCCCGGACAACTGATCGCGGACTTGAGATTTGGTCAGTTTTACTTTGAGTTTTGAGTGACGGCTATCGATTTCCGAGTGTGTGTTGGTTGCGCAGCGTGGTGTCAGTGATTGACGTCAAGACTGACATTGGCTAATGACATTGTCACGGATCAACCTTTCATCACCAAGTTTGTATTTATCTTTCCGACTCATTCAGTTCGAAATGCGACGGGTTTTATTCTAAGAAAGTTAAAGTAAAGTGGAAAGATTTAAAAAAAAACAAAAAACGAACCAATTATCTAACACGCTGATTTCCTTTTAGCATTGTCTCGTTTCTTTTGGCACATGTGTTTTTAATTTTCTAATTTAGCCCCTTGATCCAAATTGAGTGTTTGTAAAATGAATAATGGAAAAAAAAAATCTTCATGGAAATTTTATTGAAATTATGCGAGTTAACGTTAAGACAGGTCATGCAGTAGGTTGTGTCTCTGGAGATGACATCATGGGAAAAGTTATGCTGACTGGTTGATGATTTGAAGACAAACTGTGTTTAAATGTACTGCATTTCCTTTCCTTTGGTGGTTGTCTCACGCCACACTGTCATTGTTGGTCAGCCAAATAAGAATCTTTGTTTCAGGAGGAAAGCCGTGTTGCGGGCATTTTGTTTCCACGTGACATGTGTAGCCAGGGTAAGTCGTTTGGTTGCAGGAGAAAGTTAACTTGTCTATGAAAATAGATGTTTATTTAATTTTTTTGGGGTAAGGGGTAGTACAATTTTTTTGAGGGGGGTGGGGGGGGGTGAAAGTTATCTTTTAAAATTTCTTTAACAGCAATGAGAGTCCCAAGCGAATATATATATATATATATATATATATATAAAAAACTCTCCTGTACTTTATATATATT